>CAKNXH010061536.1:111160-193471 GCA_932178445.1 Andricus quercusramuli
ATTTTAAGTAAAAACGGCGATATTTTACGGAAAATTCGGCAATTTTGTGGCTGTAATTTTTTTTTGTTTTTAGAAAAAAATGAAAAATATCGTTGGGTGGAGCTATTTTATATGGAAAAAGTGTGTGTCAAATTTGAAATAAATCGGTGCAGTAGTTTTTCAATGACAGTTGGCATGGACTTTTAAAAAAGTATAGTTTCGAGAAAAACGCGTTTAAAGTTTTGAACGATCGTCTCTTGAAACTTTCGATGTTCTCGGCATTTCAATCAAAATTTACAGAGAAAACTAGAGAATATTATTACAAAATCACTGCTCTGCGTCTGCTCGACTGAACGAATAACAAAAAAATGAGCGAAACGACCGCTGAGCGGTTCGTAATTCGTATACGGTCCCCCCTTAAACAGTTTTTATTCTAATTCAGCATCCCCATATCTCATGAGAAAAATTTTATTTTTGCAAAAAATTTAAATTTGAATCACTATTCAACGTTTTTCTCATCTTAAAATAGTGATTTCAATTTTGCATTTGATATATTATTACGATGTATAAACTATTTTTTATTTATATATCAGTTATGTAAATGAATGTTGCGTTTTAAATAAAGTGAGATGATAATAAAATCAAATTAAAAATTCCAAAAATTTTATTTGAAAACATTTTTTCAAGTCTTAATGCTAGAATTAGGTTTTAGGACAGGTTTTTAGGTAGTTATGTAGGTAGGGTTCGATTCCCTAGCGGGGGCGATTTTTCAAAGCGTTTGAGCGTGCGATCATATGTGTGAGACTGTGCGTGCAATTTTGTAAGAATAATCGTAAACTGAGTGCCGTAATCATTCATAAAATAATTTTATTCTTTTCAAATCGATCGACATTTTACATCATTTTTGTTTTCGAAAGTTTCGAGATAATCTATTTATAAATCATGTATAGAATGCGTGCAGTGCATATATACATACGCGAGTTACAATGCGTAATCGGCCAAGTTACTCTTCACAGAAGTAAGGCTTACTACACGAAATAGTAACTCTTCTTCTCGCTGAGTGTGAACGGTTACCATAAGTGGTGCAGTGCATCCTACTATTTGAAATTGTTTATCATACTCTTTTAAAAAGTCAGTTTAACTTACCTGAACACAGAACAGTAATTTTTACCAAATTCACCGACGAAAAGCTGCGCTTCAATTTAAAATAGTTAGAACTACTGGTTTAGGGAGTTCTGCTAACGATCCACTTTTTTCCGTGCATATAGTAATGAAATAAGTGGACTAAGTGACCTATGTCGTTTTCTAATTGCTTCGGGGAAACTTTGTCAATCTGAATACATGATTATCGCTGCATACCTAGCATTAACTTTCAGAAATATTAGATCATTTGGAGACTAATTCTAATAATGGCTGTTGTGCTTTTAATCACGTCCGCCAATATTAGTATTGATGTAAATTATCAGGGAACGATCATATGTATTCTATCGAAATTTCATGCAAAATTCTCAACACAAAATTCATATTTTCATGAATATACGAAGGAAAAGAATGCAAATTGCAAATACCAGCAGTATTAATAGCGGACCCAAAGGGGTAAAAGAATGCCTTCCGGACAACACAAATTCAATTTTCACTATTTTCAGCCCGCACAATAATTCTTCTCAAATTTGCAAGTTTTTTTGTAAATTTGAACATGAAATTGTCATTAATTCCGCATCGTTGATACAGATTTTTAACGAAATTTCGCTACAATTTTTAAATAAAAAGAATGAATTTGTATTTGCAAGACTTTAATTTAGTCTAAAAATGTCTGATTTAACCAAATATGGTCGGATTCGAAGCAGAAAGTCATTAAAAATGACGTCCAACAGAATTAATCAAATACAATTTTTTTCAAGATTATTATAAACAAATTAGAGGCGATATTATTTAAATTCTTTGGATCTGTATTTTTATAGCAATCGGTAGTAAAATAGCTTTGAATTAAAATTAGAAGAAGTTAAGAATCAGTTCTTAATTTTTTATAAAAATGATATCAACATAAATACGATGTTCAGTATTTTGTCAATACAGATTTTATTTTTTCAGCGAATCAATTATAACTATGACACCGATGACTTTTTGCTCTCATAATTTGCATTGATACAACAATTGTATATTGTTTAAACAATTTCAATAAACAAATGCATTATACAGCCATTTTTTGGTAGATAAGTGCCTTTTCAGCAAAATCTACTGCTAATACGTTGACAATACCCCTTGTTGTGATACTTAGCAGTTAGACAACAATCATATATTATTTATAGAAATTTAATAAAAGAATGCATAATTTTGACATTTTTTCGTAGATAAGATTCATTTTTTTGTACGATTAGCTATAAATGTCACTCCTATGGGGCATTATTTTTGAAGTGACCCCATACTTATAAACCCAAAGTTCTACGATCGAACTTGAACTTTAACAAATTGTAGTCCTATACTCTATTAAATGACAGTTTTTGGGAGAAATTTGTCAGTGGAACAAGCATTTATCGTGAGAGAATGGATGAAATTTTCTGTTTTTCGCGGGTATATACAATTGATTTCAGCGATTTGTGACTCTTTCAATATCGCAATACTCATAATTTATCTACTGCAATTTCATTAGGATTTTTGATCACGCTCTTTTTATAAATAATAAGAATTTTTCAAACAATAAATATTTGTCCTTCAATAATCAAGGTCAATAATAAATTTCAATTTTTTAGAATTTTGAAGACTTTTTTGTTTCTTTTTAGGCTTAAAAGAAAGTGAGCTTTTCCCTTTGAGAATCTCAATGCCGACAAGTTTTTAATTATAAAGTGAGGGAAAAATTATAGATGAGTCAGAAAGTTAAAAAAAAAATCTACGCGTACACGGAAAAAAGTGGATCGTTGGAAGAACTCTCCAAACCAGTAGTTCTAACTATTTTAAATTGAAGCGCAGCTTTTCGTTCGTGAATTTTGTTAAAATTACTATTCTGTGTTCAGGTAAGTTAAACTGACTTTTTAAAAGAGTACACGGAAAAAATTTTGGTACACCAGACGTACCTATAGGTAAAACAGCCGCGCCAAACGCTAGGACGAATCTTATACTTCAATTTGGGGTAGCTGCTGTCCCATTTTCTGACAGCAGCTATACTTCTGCGGCGCAAGCGCTGTACCAGTGGCAAAGTACAACCGTTGTTCATGTTTTCGGGACTAGTGCAAAAATATTTGACTAGTGTCATGCGAGTCGTGAGTGCACGTGCGTTGACTAATGCTTGTACTAATGTATATTTAAAACTATAAAACTTCGGACATTTCAACTCACAATTCTTTAGCTAAGCCTTACTTATAATTATTTTTTATTGAATAAAATATAATTATTTTCAAACGATGCAATTTTCAAAGATTCCAAAATTAAACCAATCCATTTCCAATGTTTCAATCTTAAATTATTCAATTTTAAATGATTTCAATTTGAGATTATTTAATTTAAAACGAGTCCAGTTTAAAGTAATTAAATTTTCGAAGTTTCAGACTGAAAGCTAAGCAGCAAGTAAGACTTTCAATTTTTTAATTTAGTCTTGAAGGATATAAAAGGGGAAAAATGAATTATACATTTTTATTAGTGAAAAAAGAATTTCACACTGTCGACAACCCTTTAAAATTTAACAAATTATTCCATTTCTATTTTTTAAAATAAAAATTTTTTAATTTCAATATTTTGGAAGAACCAAATGAAAACGCTTCAAAATTTGAAACCATTAGACTTAATTAACAGTTACAAATTTAAGAAATTTTTTAAGTATGGAAGTGTAAACATGTGAAGTCTTGTAAAACGTATAAAATGAAATGCCTAAGATTATAAATTCTGAATCCTTGATTGAAAAGAAAAAAACTTAACTTAGCTTCAAATTTTCATCGATGCAACTGATGGTGTCGTTCACATAACCTCATTTATGTCAAGAAAATATATATTCTTCTACCTTTCCGATGAAGATTTAAAGATAAAAACTTTGAAGAATGCAGAGACGCAGAGATGCATAAGTCCTTTAAAACACAAAAAGACTGCATAAAACAACGCTTTTAAACCAAAAACAACAAATAGAAGCACGAAATTACGAAAACGCCAAAATTATAATTTTGACAGCAGATTTTCACCGTACGACTGCTGCCTCAGTTTCGGGATAGGAGCCGTCCCATCCTTGAGGGACAACGGTTGCCTCTTTATTTTCGCGCAACTCCTCACCATAAATCGGCGTAGCTGTTGCCCCAAGCCTATAGTACAGCTGCTGTACTATAGGAAGTGCGTCTAGTATACCAAAATTTTGCCCGTGTAGGATAAACAATTTCGTGTAGTAAGACTTACTTCCGTGAAGAGTAGCTTTGCCGATTTCGCATTGTAACGCATATATGTATTTGCATATGTGCACTGCACGCATTCAAACAGGATTTATAAATAGATTAGCTTAAAACTTTCGACAACAAGAGTGATGTAAATTGTCAATCAATTTGAAAAGGAAAAAATTATTTTATTTATGATTACTGCACTTAATTTACGATAATTCTTACACAATTGCACGCACAGAGCCTTACACATATTATCGCACGCTCAAGCGTTTTGAAAAATCGCCCCTGCTGGGGAATCGAACCCTACCTAACTACCTAACACCTGTCCTAAACCTAAATCTAGCCAACGCGTTAGTCAAGTGAGCTACGGAACCGCTTAGGTTTTTCTGACAAACTTTTGGTCAAGCGGTTTTTCTGACAAAAACGTGGCCAGCTAAGAAATGATAATAAATGTTGACTTAAAATTATTTTAATAAACTCTTACAGATGATATCTGATATTTTTTAACGAGCTTGGGAAAAATATTTTGCTCAGAAGTATTAACTCACACAGTAAATATATTATGAGTGATTTATATGTATTATTATAAAATGAATGACGCCTGAAACAAAGACTTCGGATACTAATGGGCCCAAGCGGGGAACCATACATAACAATTTTGTGAGACTCCTCACTTGGGGTTATCGCTAGAGAGATTGATCAGCAACCTGGGTCGGAGCAGTGTTGCGGAGTGAACGTGTCATTTAAATACCTATTTAAGTTTAAAAAACCTATTTACTATTTTCCAACCGAGCATGTCACGCCTACCCCGAAAGGGAAATGGCTTAATGGTATAATAATAATAATAATAATAATAACGTATGTTGTTCATTTATTTGTGTTCATTGCAAATGATTTCTAACATCGTGATAAATTAACTTATAAAATCCTCATATCATCAGTCACATGACTTAGTCCGTGGCCATGACGAAAAACAGGGTTTACCGGAGAAAAAGTTTAAACAAAAAATAACATATTTTGTATTATTTTCGTATTATTATTATATTTGTATTATTGAAAATGGAGACTTGAAAAAATGTTTTCGAATGACATTTTTAATTTGATTTTATTATCATCTCACTTTTATTTAAAACGCAACATTCATTTGCATAACTGATATATAAATATTTTTAACATCGTAATAATATATCAAATGCAAAATCGAAATCACTATTTTAAGATGAGACAAACGTTGAATAGTGATTCAAATTTAAATTTTTTTCAAAAATAAGATTGTTCTCATGAGATATGGGGATGCTAAATTATAATAAAAACTGTTTAATGCAACAACAAAATTCTGCTCCGAGAAATTAAAAATTAAAGATCGCGATATCAAAGCAGCATGGTACTTTTTATTGTTCTTAAAAATCTGAAAAAAATGAGGGAATATATATTTTTTTTCATTAAATGATAGTAATTTCTACAAAAATCAATGTGAAAAGGTTGAAATAATTATTACTACGTCAAAATTGAAAATCAATTTGAACTAAAATTTTATTACAAATTATTTTCTAATTATTGTGTCAAAAAATGATGTGTCGAAAACAATGCATTATTCTTCTAAACAAAAAAATTATTTCAAATAATATAATATTTAAACCTGGGTGGCTTAATCAAATACGATCTTAATCATTTTTAGTGTTATAAGAAATTAAAAATATCATAAGCTGGAAATGCCATAGTAGCAATAATGTAAAAAGGTATTTTTTTATATAATTCTTCAGAATATTCTTAAATTCTGAAAATTTTGTGAAAAACAAAAAAACTGTATTAAAGTATAAATTAGATTAGTAGAGTTATTCACTTTGTTCATTTATATATATATATATATATATATATTCATCATTATTATTATTGATAAATATTATGATAAAAGAGAAAACATTATAAAATAGTTTCTAAATAGTTATGAAATAGTTTCTTTTTAATTTCAAACGGATATCCTAAAAAATTGTGTGGAGGGGGCTTACACGTTTCTAGTTGTGCCACTGAACTTACTTACAATTTCAAATAGTATGGCTAACGCAATCTCACGCAGTGCTTATTGCAATGCGAAAAAGGAGATCGAACTCACTTGAAAAAGTCAAAATCACAATTCTTTGCTTACTATGAAAATCAGTTATTCATACAGTTTACATGTTCAACTGTACTATTTCAAATAGTTATTGAAGCTACTTGTTCTAGTAATCTTTCTTTCCACAATTTTAAGTAGTATTCCTGACTTTAGGTTTTGTATATTTTGAGATCGCTATCTCATTCAGTATCAAAAACTATTTGAATTGTTTCTTGTACACTGCGAACAAGTAAACTTCAAGTTAACAATACATAAAAGTGAATCTAACTATCCACTTCTTTCCGTATATCAACGTTTCTAGGCATGCCAATAGTTATGCATTCAATTAAGTCCTAACTTTGGATTACTCACTATTGTTATCGGTATTATCCATTTACGCTTGTACGCGTAATACAATGAAACTACGCAAATTATTGATATTCATTTCCCAGCAAAATCTCCTCGAATGGGAGTTTGGAAGTAACAATATTACGATATTCTGGGAAAACACAGTAATAAATAAGGATTTAGGAAATGGGCCATTAGCATCTCGTCTTTCTAACTGGAAGAAAGGGCATCAGTATTTGGGAAAATAAGTTGAAACGCGTGCCATATGTCAGCCATCCTCTCTGAACAAAAGGGACGGATGAAAAAGTAAAGAAAGATGATCATCAGTATCACGACACGTGACATAGGTCGAAATCTATAATATATCTACTAAATCTAAATTCTAATCCCTTTCCCAAGTTTCGAAATGCTAACCACTTTTCCAAAAGGGTTTAAATTTCCGCAAAGTCCAATGTATAGTTCTGCACTTGCAACGCTTTCGCCATTGTATAATTTATGGGGTCTTTACGTAAATTCGCCAGTCAGCGAGTGAACGGGTTGAGGCAAGTCAAAGCCATAAATCTGTACCAGTGCCAGAAACAATGAGATTTTGAAATATTACAGAAGACTCGGGGCCTAAAGGGTTAGAGCGAACGCTCGCATTACCGGGATACCCTGTTGGGCTTCCGCTTTTCTCGACGGGACTGACTGGGTTACGACTTTCGACTGTTGCCTATCACAACATTCAGAGAGATAAAAGGGCGGTCCTATGTTCTGTTTAAATCTATGCAAAATCGGTAGGGACTTAGTGGGCCAGGCGGTAACTGGATTTTAGGAAGGCTTACTACTAGAGTTATTAGACACGACCTTGCCGGATTAATTCAACGGGATTCTTTTGTACCGCATACAGCTCTTCAACACGACGAATTTTCCTTTTGTTGTTGCATAATGAAAGCTTTCTCGAAATTCTACTAATAGCGATTGTACATTAATAACTGATTTCTCAGAATTCTGTGTCAAGTGCTTCTTTTATCTCTAACTTCTTTTACTTGCAAATGTATTTAGGGGAGATCACTCTACAGTCTACAGTATAGCCAAAATTATCATAGCGTATGTGTAACTGCGTCAATTTGCAACGAAAAGGAAAGATTTTAATTTTTAAATGTTGCCGGTATAATCGCTTCTGGTATTCTATCATAAATACTTAATTACTGATAATTAAAATTTATCATAAATTCAATAATTTAATATAAAATCAGTTGATTACTTATGATTATTTACAAATATAATTATTTTCCCACAAAATTGGAACAGCTAAAATTGTTAACCTTTCTTATTTCTGATATATTCTGAGTATAGTACAAGTCGGTACGAGGTAACACCTATATACACTTATACAGCAACTTATGATGGCAGGCAAACGCGGAATTTCGACGAAAAGGACAAAACCCTCGACAAAACCACACTCGCCATACTCTTAAACTTTAATGCCTCACTTTCGGTTCTTTGCAAATACTCAATATTTATATTTTTTCTGATTTATTTAACGAGAAAACCTTGAATTTAAAAACTTTGTAAAACAAAACAAAAACATAACCTCTGTATTGGAAGAACTGCAAGGATACAAAGCCAAGGCTAAAGTCATCGTTGTTGAACTTTTTTAGAAGAAGTATTTCATTAAAAAAAATATATACTTTTCTAAGAGATTATTCATATATTTTCATTTAATAATTATTTACTTCTTTACATATTCCTAACCTTTTATATCCATATGAGCCATGATCATGATGGTCATGACGAAGTTAGGTTCAGTGTGGCCAATCGTGCTAGCAAAATTCGACGATTACACAGGCCGACAAAAATGACATCTTTTTTGTCCCCAAAGCATTTTGGTATCCTAAAACAGAATCCGGTATTCAAACTTTTTCTACACGTCAGGTTTTTGAGATATCCTAACCCAAAGTGCAAAAATGGCTATTTTTAGCCATATTTGAGGCAATATAACACGATCAGCATTTGTTTTTCCTCTAAAAACTTCTTTTTACCTTCCATTTACATTTTTAATAATCTCAACCCGATTTTTTCCCCTGAAGTATGACACACTAACCATATATCAGTTTCTCAATGAAAAACTAGCAAAGAATATTGAATCCGCCAACTTGAATTTTGAAATTGTGGTCAAATTCGGATTCAGCAATCTCAAAAACCTTCAGATATCCTTAATTGGGGCTACTACTTTTATTCGCAAGATTGGTAGTAGTTGACCTTACTACTCTACTTGTTGTCGCGACAACTTTCAATGGTACATACTATTTTCATGTATTAATAAGCCTTACCACATTAATTAGTAAGTCTTACTAATAAATTAGTTAGTCTTACAAATAAGCTAGTTGACCTCACTACTTAAAGTAGGAGGCTCGTGGACTAAGTCACTAAGGCGAATTTAGTATTTTTCAATATGGACATTATCGTAGATTTTACTATTATTTCTAATTAGTGGACACAAGAGCGTCCTCACGACTTCCTGTAGAGACCGCAGGTCCTGATAAGACGTCATATCAAAATACACCCAGACGTCCATTGGGATGTTAATGAAAAACTACTATAATTTCAACATTTAAATATAGTAGTACACAACAACTCCAATATAAGAACAACTGATTGAGTTCTTCCTAGAACTGCTGGTCGAGCTGCTGGTCCACGCAGTTTCTTAGCGTACAAGCAGTGTCAACAATGCGCCGCCACCACGCGCCATTCGTCCAACGACGAATTTAGTGCCATGGCCACTGCGAGGCAACCCCCGAAACTGGCCTTATATTGGAGTTCTTGTGTCAGTCTATTAGAAAATTTGGAACGATGCGATAGTCTTCATGGTTTTCACCACTACACAATACATGAAAAGGTTAAGATGAAAATGGCGACGATCGAGAACATGACGCGATATTTCGGTGCGAATTTTGGCAGCACTTCTCAGGTTTCAGTTATGCCAATGTCGCCAGGGAGGGCAACTTGTAACTTCTACTACTTTTATTTCTTGGAAAATAAATTGATGGTAAATGTGACTACTTTATTTGTTGTGACTAGAATTACTATCGTTACTAATATAACCTACGTAAGATTACAAACGGCGACTTGTTGCCGCACTAAACTGGTTAGTTATTGTTAGAAATATCTGGTTGAATTTTCAACCACATGTGGTTGAAGTTTTATACAATTACCGTTGTTGAAATTTCAACCATGCAGTGGTTGAAATTTCAATCACCCAGTTGAACTTTCAACAACATGTAATTGAAATTCCAGTAACGAGAAAAAAATTTTATTCGGTACAGATAGTGAATTTCAAAGCAATTTTAATTTTTCAAAAATCTGGCATGAAACCCATAAAGATTCGTGGAAAATACTTTGCTTTGAGATTCATTAACTGTACCGAAAGAATTCTGATAAGGAATCAGTGAGTTATTTCGTACGTTTGTGTCGTGTGATTCATGAGATTAACAAAATGCATGTAATATTTAGGAAAATAAGCAGCTTTAAAGAAGACAAAAAAGGTACGTTGTAATCTCGGTTGGAATTATATTACCGTAATGAGTTGCGCGCCCAATTAGACAAAGTTTTCAACACTCGTTTTTGTGAACATAACCTAAAAAAACATACAGCAGTTAGTACCGATACTGTGAATGAAATGTTCCCATTATGATAATATTATTCCAGCTTACCTTTTGTTTTTCTTCTCTAAAGCTGCTTCTTTTCCTGAATATTATGTCCTTTATTAATATTATTAATCTTACGACACAAACGTACGAATAACTCCTCGTGGGACTCTTTCTCCTTGGTGTCCGGCCTCGCGGGAAGTATGAGGGGGCATTGTGTAGTTGAATTTTCAAATACATTTGAATGAATTTTATTTCAACTCCGTGGATGAACGAGATTTCAACCACAGAAGTGGTTGAAAAGTGGTTGAATTTTCAACATATTTCTAACAGTACTTTCACCATCGAAGTGATTGTCGCAGCTAATACAATCTCTACTAATAAAGAGCTTTTGTGCCAACTTACCCTTTTTTTCAGTGTATGATCAACGAAATTCAAACGAAACTTATGGAACTTATAGAAATTATTTTCATTTAAAACGAAATTTATTTGATTGTTCGGTTACACCCTCACAGCATGGGATATCGGTGGGATATCCCATTTATGTCCCACGATGTCTCAGGCATCCCAGGAGATCTCAGGGACATCACGAACGATATCCTACGGGGCGGAAATCTCGATATCCTTGAAATATCCCAAAGATATCTCAGAATATACTGATGATATCCCGTGAATGTCCCAATTTTCATAGTCCAGGATATCTCAAATTCCATAATTCGGGACATTCTAGGATATTCTCACGATGGCTCATATTTAAAATGCAGGATATGCCAGGGATGTGCCCCAGATATCCTAATTATATAATTTTTGATCATTCTGGAAATTCATATATGTACCTTTCGCAAATAATTTATACTCTCTATGCCTTAAATAAACAAACTCATGATTATTTCACAAAATATATTTTCCCGGAGCGACAAATAAGAATCGAAGATCGTATGTAGAGCCGTCTTCATGACTTTTCAGTCTTGTCTTTTTCAACGCCTGTGACTTGTTGTTGACCGTATAGGTCGTTTTACTATATTTGCAAAATTGTTTTGAGTGTCACAATTCTGAGATGACTATTTGTTTATTCTATGTTTAAATGCAGATAATAAGATTGTATAGGTATATTTATTTATTATTGTTTTCTATATGTATATGTGTAGATTTAAGTATAATAGATCGTAAAACGTACAGTAGGTAAACATAAAAGTAAAGCAAAATTCGGAAAAATCATGGAGAAGTAAAGAAATTTTACATTATAGTATATCAATTTCAATGAATTCATGCATGCAAGGATGCAAGCTGAAGGCTTAAAAAAGATCAGAAGTTTCGGCGGTTTCTATATCACAGTCAACTTAACCTCAAAAGTGCACAAAATTTATAAATGTTTAACGAGTTTAGTCGGGTTTACAATAGAAATCAAATCATTATAGTAACAAAAGTAATGAACAAAAATTTGTATTCAATAAAATGAAAAATTAAATCAATTAATTAAAACAGAAATAGTCATGACTGAACAGTGGATGCAAGGTTTGCTTCTCAAATATTAATACCAGGTAATATAAATAAAATTGAAATAAGTAATAATAAAAAAGTTAATGTGAAAAATGAGAAAATAAATAAATTAAATGGACATAACATAAAAGATATACATGAAAAATGACTTGAAATCAATAAAATTGGTATTCTTATATATTCCTTTTTTATTTCTTGAATGGAAATCCACTAGTAATATATTAGAATATTATCAGGATTTTTTATTTTAATATCGGGATATTCGAGGGACCTTTTACTATATAGCATTGGGATATCCTGTTGACTTTCCGTATGGGATATCACATATCCTGTCGGGATATCCTAGAGATATGCCTAGGATATCATTTTACTGTGAGGGCATATATAATTATATACGTGCATAAATATATTGATATGTTACATAAGTGAAAAAATCTACCCAAGATATTGCAGACAAGTCGAAGCCAAAGAATAAGTTTCTTGATATAAAAAAAATTGAATTATTCAATTTTAGAATGTAAATAATTCACATGAATACACATAAATAATGCTTGAATTGAATAATAAGAATAAATTTATTTCCCACTCATTTTTTCTCAGTTTTAATTTAGTTTAGTTTATTAACGACTAACGCCTTTTGATACATGGTTTCATTACAGGCAATTGTGATTACAAGAAATTGCACTTAGAAAATGAGAATAAAATGATATATAAAATATAAATAAGTTCTATGTTCGATTAATCATGATCAAAATTTCAAACTTTGGAGCTTTTATTGGTATCTCAGTTATCTTTATGTTAGGTTATGCTAGCTCCGCTTCTGTTTTCTAACTCAGTTTATTTGATATTAAAACAGTTTTGAAAAAAAAAAAAAAAGTAAAGTGCAGTTCTGATAATTAAAAAACCCATTTCAAATGTAAATTAAGCATTTTCCATCTATAATTATGATAAATATAGCTAAAAATAGTAAAGCTTCAAAAGTTTCACTGACTGAAAATTTCCATTGAAACTTTTAGTTGAAAGTCTCAAAAAGTATACATTTCTAAAACGGCACATTGCTGTCGAAAACCTGACGTATAGGAAAAATGTCGACTACAGATTCGTTTTTAGGACACCAACATTCTTCGGGGTCACATAGTCCGGGTTTGTGGGTACAAATTTTGTGGGCCTGTCTCATTTACTGTTGGTTATCTGCTGTTGGAAAATGAAATAACAAATAAAAAGTCCTGGAATATTTATAAATAATAAAAATCGAAACTTTTTGCGATATAAATATGGATGATTAAACTTCAAATTTTGCTTCTAGTGTAAAAACATACCCAAGAAAACTTTAATTCAGATGAAAAGCACGAATAAAAAGAACGTAACATTTTGTTTTTCATACTAAAAATGAATTGTTTGCTCTCACAGAATAAATAATTTATACATTCTTCGCTGGTTTTCTAGTTAATTGAGATTATTTACTGTTAATCATTATCTACTAGAAAACAATTTGCAACATTGTCCTAAATGATGAGAGATTAGAACAAATTGACAAGTACGTATGTATATCTGGGTAGCCTATTCACTAGCGACGGAAAAATAGATGGGGAGTTGGATCGGCACATAAACGAGGGTAAGGAGGTTATCGGTACAGCAGGGTTCATTCTCAGAAATAAAAACATATCAGGAAAAGCTAAAATGGCAATACAATACGGTAGCGAGACATGGACCTGTCAAGAAAAGGGCAGGAGTAAAATTAACGCGATTGGCATGAAACCTATGCACACAATATGCGGGAAAAGACTGATTATCAAAGTCGTAAACGAGATAATCCTCAAAGAATGTGGTGCAAAAGAGACAATATTTGACACATGGGAAAGAAATCAGTTAAGATGGTTCGGTCATCTTGAAAGAATGAAAGATGAGCGACTGACCAAACAAGTGTATAAAGGTAAAGTAAATGGCAGAATGTCCAGAGGTAGACCGCCGAAAGAATGGTTAGAATCTGTGAATGAGACACTAATTCGAAGAGACATAAAAAGCCATAGAAACACAAGAGCTTGCATGAAAAAATGCATGGACGTGAAGGAAGCTAGAGTAGTATGCCAGGACAGAAAAGTGTGGCGACAAATAGTTTGTAAACATAGTGATAATAGAGTGAATGACGCCTGAATAACACGAGAAGTTCAGATCAATCTAAAATATCTATACCTAACACCTATATACCTATCTACCTTATACCTATACACCCACCTACACACTGCTATATTTACCAACCGAGCAAGTCACGCCTATCCCGAAAGGGAAATGGTTTGATGGTATAACAATAATAATAATAATAATACTGAAGGGTAGTTATCCATACTTTATGCAGATACAGAAGAGATTTCAAGATTGTCACAAGAATCAATTGTTTTTTTTTGTACATTCGGTCTGTCATATCACCATTATCATGTAGGATCCAACATGTAGAATTTTGAAATTCTGGTTTCATAATTGGGTTTAGTTACCTACCAAATCTGCAGGATATCAAGTTTCACGAAAATGGAAACGGTATTGAATACCGAGCTGAATACCAATTTGTAAACTCATTTCGGCTCAACAATTATTTTCACAAATTGTATCGTTTGGAATTTTAAACATGTATTGAAAGCAATTAACATACAAAGAAGTGTTTCAAAATTTATGAATTTACTGAAATATTTTTAATTAATAATAATGTTATTTTTTTAAATTCTGTCTTGGTCTACTGGAATTTCAATAGGTACACGGGGTATGAAATATGTAATATGAAAGAATCAAATTTAGATTTTTAACAATCAAAATTTCAATAGTACATTCTGCGATAAGCTGCATTTTATTTGGCAGGACAGGAATGGCTGTCACTGTCATAAGGCTTTTGCTTTAATTGGCATTCATTTATTGCTTGTTTGAAAGATAATAAACTGTTGCCTATCAAAGATTCATGACAACACTTATTACTTAAACATCAAAAAGATTATTTTGTAGTTGATTGTATGTACAAAAATTAAACTTTTGAACTAAAAACGGACAATGTTATGCATTTGTGGATTCTCATTATGTAATAATAAACCATTCTTACGTAGCGGGATAATAGAACCGTAATCAACATTTTTACAAACGATTCTACAAAAAACAAGTAATTGTCTGTGATGGAAACTAAACATAGTATCCATTTGTTTATTATCAATTAAGCATAAGTCATAAGTAAGATATTTTTAGTTGATAATATGGAAGAAATTAAATCTTTACAATCAAAACTAGTCGAAAAAAAAGAAAAATATTAATTAAACACTGGTCAAAATGTGCATATGTTTATGGCATTTTTCAAAACAATCACTCAATATTGCTTGGTTCTATGCAATTTCCAATCTGCATTTCCTCCAGAAACATATGCCAGATCCAGGACACAATAGATAACTGTGAATAAAAATGCTCGAAAAAGCAACTTTTGTCAGTTAATTCTTTATGATGAAAGATATTGATATTTTATTGTATATTTTTGATATATGATAATAAATATTTAAATCATATTGAATTGACTATTTTATCTATGATTTTTCAATGAATCTAATACCACTGAAAGTTGTACATAATGTACATAGGTACATTATCTGACTCCACTATTATTCTGACTATTTTAGAATTAATATACACAAAATCATGCTTTTGTACAAAAATCTAATTTTTTAATTTTTGTGTTCAACAAAAAAATTGTAAACCCTTTTTTAAAAAATCGACAAATGAATTAGCTTTCATTTTAAAAAAAACTTCAATTCGGATAAAAATTATAAATCCCTTTTTTGTTCCAAATTGCGACGAAAAGAAATAATTAAAAAATATAGTAATATGAATTATATAAATTTTCTCAAAGTAGCACATCATAAATTTCATAGTAAGTTTCCCAAACTAATAAATTTTTTTCATTCAGGTAAATAAATGTTTACTCCAGGCTCAAGAAAAGACTGGCCCTATGGCCTATTGCCCTATTCTATTGTATTTCCAGTGAGAAAAAGTGAATAACCTTGTCACTTTCATTACACAGATTTGCAATTTTGTTTCAAATATACACCGACTTTGAGCAACCATCGGTAAATTTAGCGGTTTTTTTATTGCTGATATAAAAGTCGACGACAGAGAGGTTTTAAAGTGTCCCAAAAGGAATAATCCTACGCCATAAAAACTAGAAATACAAAAAGGAGTTTACAATGTTTTCTTGAAGAGCTTAACCTGGCTGGAACCCACAAAAAGGAGGAAAAACCCACTTACTTCCTTTATTGGATTACTTAACGACTGCTATAAATTATATCCTTGTTTGAAAGCTTCTGTATTTTATTTTTAAAGCAACTAATTTTTTAAAGAATTCCATTTAGACTTGTGAGCTTAATGAAGAATAATATTTAAAATAAAATTCTTTGAGAACAATGTAGCAAAGTAAAAAACTCGTGGCATATTTCTAATTACTCGTATAAGGGTCGGGGCTTTACAATTTGTTATAATTTAGTCTGTTTGATTTTAGAGAAAGATACTTTCCTTGATAAATTCTTTACAGCCAATTACAAAAGTGTATAACGTTACAAGATATAAATGCACGAAAACATGTTTAGGTCAAACAGAAAAATACTGAAAAATTCAGTCAAAACAAAAATATATTTGAATAAAGTAATTTTTTGTATGAAACGGCAAACTGTAACCTCGATTTAAGGATTTTCATTTATTTGAATTAGCTTTGTGATGTCATGAGTTTTAGATATCGTACCAAATAGAAACTTCACGTACACATTTTTGGTTATAGCATGTAATACGGAGAGATAAAATAAGTTTTAGTCCTAAAGATTGCAAAAATTACAAAAATTGAGAAACTAGTTCTGTCAATAACTTTCTACCTATTTTTATTTCAAATATAGGCCCTTATAATCTGTTTAATTGTGGGGTATACTGTTAAATAAATTATAAATTTAAAACCTCTTGATAATTAATTCGATTTTATTAGTGCTATATTCAAAGTTCCAACATTCTTAATTTAGCAACATATCTTCATTTTAACGAGGAATATATGAGACATATATGTGATTAATAAATAATAATACTTACAATAAATTCGGCTGCAAATTCCTGCTTTGAACATTTTACGTTATCGTTGGACCGCTCTAAAAATATTTGCAGCTGGATCAAAGATAAATATCGCTGTTTTATATATACATTTTTTTTCGTGTGGACAGTAGGTAATTTAATATTGTAGTAGAAGTCCGATAAATTTCGCACTTTAGGACTGTAGGGGAATCATACTGAATTATTCCGAAATCTGTATCCGAACCAACCCGAATCAGTCGAACCAATCCGAAAAAAGTTCTACATTTTGTTCAATCCAAATCGGTTAAAAAATAATATGATTCAATCCCTACTTCCAAAAAAAAAAAAAAAATTGATTAGCATTTCGAACTCGAAAGTTCATTGCCTCACTACCCGATTCGGGTAGTGTTTCTAGGTGGATAAATACTACCAGTGTGGGTCCACCACTCCCACGACGGGTCAACAACACGCAGTATTCCCCGAACGGTCACCCATCCAAGTACTAACCGCGCCCAACACTGCTTAACTTCAGTGATCTAACGGGAACTGGTGTTTTCAGCGTGGTATCGCCGTTGACCCTACTTCCAATCCAAATCAAATTTTCAATCCAAATGAATCCGAATCAATCGCAGCTCGGATTTATTCGGATTGACAATTTGGTTCGGATTGATTCGGATTAATTTTTAACCGATTTTGATCGAACTAAAAGTAGAACTTTTTGCAGACTGGTTCGGATTAACTCGGATTGGTTCGGATACAGATTCTGGAATGATTCGGATTACTTCGGATTGGTTAGGAATGAATTCCTATCCCAAACTTTCGCCATGGTAGGTATAGAGGTTATTCATGTGCGTATGTGCACGAGCACTCGCGCATTCGGCGGGCGCAGGCTCGTGTGTTCGCATGTACATAAGTGGGAGCATCACATTAGTGTGCGTGAGCGTATATTTGCTGAAGTCATGAGAGGAATTGAATCTTATCGGACTGCAACATGTCGGACTTCTACTGTAGCGTCCGTTATCAAACTGATAAAATAAACGTAACGACCGCGAATAAATCCTTGCAAAATATAGCAAATATAAATCAAAATATTTGAAACTGGTAAAAATGATATTTCATGTCAGTTTTTTTACATACAAATTTTAATTTATAATTCTTGAAGTCAAATATTTTGTAAGAAAGTTCAACATTTATTTATGAGTATGTAGGGAAACCAGTATTTTCAATACCTACTCGTCAATTTGTTGTCATAAAGTAAATTAATAAGCTTTTTCAGGATCAAATTGAATAACATCTCATGTAGTTGAAAATGTAAACAAAATTTCATGAGTAAATATTATAGTGAAAAATCCTCTGCCAAAAAATGTAAAATGCTTTATAATTAGGAAGTGTCTAGGCGCATCAAAAAAATGTGGCTATTGGTAACGAAATTTCGGTACAAATAGTCCATTTTTTAGCTCTATTTGTACCGAAGAAATCAGCTATTTGTGCCGAAATTTCGGTATCCGTTCTTTCGGTCTTCGAAGTAAATAATCAAACTCAATTCTAAAAAAAAAAGTTGAAGATTTAATTAATTTAAAAAAATGTAACTTTGAGTAATTTTTTTAATTTCATGATCATGAGGTATCAAATGATCGACATTCTAGTATTCTATGCTAGAACTTTATTCCAGGAATGAGGGATGTTCCTTGAAAATAAGCATTGATGGACGCGTGCCACCCCCTCCACTTTGATCAGTCAATGCATCCCTTCTATTTTCTGAAGAAACTCCTCCTACCCTTTTTAAAGGTTGTGGAATATATGGGCAAAAGCCCTCCCCTCTCTCAACTCTAAGCGATTTTTCCTCGAATGAAGTAGTTGGTTTAGAAAAATAGAAACTTATCCCCAATAAGTACTTTGTGAGCTTCAGTAGCTCAGGTCCGAAACTGTCGACCTCCTATGGCTCCTCAGGAGTAAGGGTCAGTTTCTCAAAGTCTCTCGTGGGCGAAGCATCGTGAATTTGTGTTGTGGTTCTTGTGTCTTCAGTGTTTCGTGGACTTTACTATTAGGTAAGAATAGTGCTTACTGCTGCGATACTTTATTCAATATTTTTATCCTTGAGGCTATTTAACATCTACAGACTCTCAAATTAAAAAATTGAGCAAATTCGTATTTTTTAAGGAGTGAGAATAAATAGAAAAGTTATGCGACTCGGCAAAAATTAAATTAGAGTTTTAATCATTAAGTTAATACAACTGACATTAGAGAATCAATCAAACAATTTGAAAGTGTTTTTCATCTTTTAATTTGGGTTTCTGAGGATTGAGAACTTACAGCGAACTTCGGCCTTTGCTTTTTAACCTCGTCACTTTTATAATGTTTTGATTACTTAAATATTGAAAAGTTTATTGAATATAAAACGTTTGAGATTTGGAGGTCGAAAAACAAAACTTTATTCCGATGATGTAATACACATAAAATGTTTGTTGACATTTCGATTGAAGATGCAAGTCCTCAATGGATCTGTCCTGAAAAACAAAATAGAAACAAATTTCACTAAAGTTGAAACTTATAAAACTTGTTTTTAAATATAATATATTGATTCGTAAGCCCAACAGTGTATGACCAAACAATTTCATTCAATCTTCAGTAAAATACCATATAAACATGAGAATGGCATTTTTTAGCTGAACCGTAAATAACCAGAATTTTTATATTTAATGAGATTTTCTTTGATTTGGCCTCACTATCTTCCGTTTCTTATAAACTTGCAATCTGATTTTTTTTTTAATTATACGTAATACACTTTGATCAACAATACTTTTATAATTTGCAATATGTAAAAATGTTTAGTTACTTGTAAATTCTGTAAAACTGTCCAAATGTAGCATCTAATAGAATTTTTTACGATTTTTTAAAACCTGTCTACTAAACCGATACATTTTGCCGGACAATTTTACAAAAAAGTTTTACAAGTAATTACGCATTTCTACATAAAATTACCATTTTCATACTGTTGTAATTTATTTTAATTCATTGTATTTTATTGCGAAAATAAATTTTCATGTGGCTTGATCTATTTCTATACTTTTTTACATCATAACGGTATGTAGCAGATATTTTGGTTATCGATGTTAACTTCATTTTCTTTAATATATTATAAAAAGGGATCGTTAATTGAATTTAAAATGATAAATTATTTTAAATATGATGTCAAATTTAAAAATTCTTGAATAATTTCCATTTTGCGGCAATTTGAGCAAGTAATTAGTAATATGCATATAGAATCCATTTTTCCCAGAAGTGCATGAAACCCTCCACTAATACCGTTGCCAAAGTTGTAAAAGCGTTTCCATTCCATTATTTGCCATTATGTAACCCCTGGGTTTCGTAAAATTGGTCCAAACGAATTGCTATTCGCAATTTAACTCAAACTGACCTAGTTTTGGATTTTATTATCCCCCCAGGGGTCCTGAAAAGTAATTATCTTGGCCTGAAGAAGATGTCTTTTCTGACCAAAGGTTGGGGTTGGATTATCAAGGTTTTAGTCACCTGGCGATTCCTATGTTTCATTTCATATTTTAATTTGCTACTTTAAGGGGTTCGATGATGTTTTGCACTTCGAATAAACAACTTAAAACAATTCATAGAAAATTTCTATCAAAAGATTTTACTAATACATAGCTTTCTTTACAGGTATTCTTGAATTGAAGAAATGAATTCTTATGGATCTTTGACGATGGACAACCTCCGGGCATTGGATTATACCTCTTCGAAAGTCGAGCCTGATCATGAAAAGGTGGGTCTTTGAACATATATAATGTCAGTTTGATTAAATTAAAATATGATCTTATTTCATAAATAAATAATATTTTATATTTTCAGGCGGATCATCCGGTGCTTGACCTCTCCTGCAAAAAGCCTTCGATAACAACGAATTTTCCTCCAGTTCATCATGAAACTTTGTCAAATTCGTCCAATTGTTCTAACTCTAATTACAACTCTTCCAGCGAAGAACAATCTCAAGCAACAAACCTATCTCCCAGTTCTGACAGAAAAGGAAGTCCCTTTGAAGTACGAACCTTCATGGTGACACCACCTTCAGAACCAGAGTCTCCAAAGAGACCTAAGTACGAACCAGTTTACACTCCAATCAACGTACCTTCTCTGGATCATTTGGGCCATAGAACATATCCACCACTGCCAATGAATCTTCCACATCCGGTTATACCATCAGGGCTGCCACCTTTGGTAGTTCAACATAATAATAATAACAATAATATTAATGCTGGAACTCAGATCCAAATGCCAAACGCCACCTCGACGACACAGGATCTTCCTCCAACATCGACTTACTCTGATTGCAATAAAAATGCACCTAGGCCTTTTAAGGCTTATCCCAAAGACCCACTTTCTTTGAGTGTAGTTCCAGAATTGATTTACGATCAGAATTCTAATGAGGCCTATTCGGAATTCAGAAGAAAGATGCTAGATTCGGTGAGAAGGACATCTGAGGGAACGAATATTAAAATGCGAAGGTAAAAATATATTTTATTTATATAATGTTTAAGTTAATGGGCGAGTATATGTCATAAATATCAGGATTTTTAAGTAATTGTTCGATTAAATTTTGTTGTGAAATTATGTTTTTAGAAAAATTTGAAAAGCAAAGAATTTTTCATAATTTTAAGAATTACGAAAATTGTCATGCTGAATTTTTGGCATTAGATTTTTGTTTTATTCATCGATATTTCTGAAAATTTACACCCAATTTTAATGGAACTTAGAGGTATTGCAGGTAAAATTATGTGGTTTAAAATGATAAGACGGAAAACAATTTTTTCACCATTTGAGTCAAGAAAAGTGAACAAAATTTTGATTTTAATTTGACCAATATGGCGATCAAAACTTTCGATCAGGTAATAATAAATTTTAAAGATCGTGAAATCATTTGAGGGATGTTGCCGGAATAGTCCTCAATTAGTCCTTCCGATTAATCATTATCAACTGTCACTGAGAATTTAGTATTCTTAAATTTTTTTCGTATTCGTAAATTTTAGTGCGAAGATTCCTCCCAATTTGTCTTTGTTAATATGAATAATACAGGATTACTTATAATTAGAATCGGGGCGCGATTTGTAGGGTTAAGCCTCTAACTATCCAAGGTGTGCCTAACTTCTACAATCACTTTTAATCAGAGACTTTTTAATCACATTTTAACTTTCGCTCGAACCATTAAGATCATTAAGAACGCCGTGTCCGATGCCAGATTACTACCTTAGGACCTACATTTTTCTTCGAAAAACACCTATGGTCACACAAAATGAAATATCGAGTTTAATATTTAAGACATGAAACAAAAGGCGCTAATGGAGGTTTATTTGCGGTTGTAAATGTTTATAACTTTAAAAGTACGAAGAAAAATATTTCTATATTATTATTATTATTATATAGCTGGTTTAAAATTTTTAATTTTCATTTACAGAATATCCAAAAGCCCTGGCTTGCCCACCAGCACTTTCGACGAAAAAGATTCAGCTTACTGGGAAAGAAGAAGAAAAAATAACGAAGCTGCCAAACGTTCCCGAGATGCAAGGAGAGCAAAAGAGGACGAGATTGCCATAAGAGCTGCTTTTCTTGAACAAGAAAATATGAAGCTCAAGTATGAGCTTGTTGCGCTCAGAAATGAAACTGCCAAGCTCAGATGTATGATATATTCGAATTAGAGCACATTTTTCACCGACCTGATAAAATTTGCTCTAAATAGTCATTTAAAAAAAAGCAATGGTTCTAAAGTATTTTTTCATACTGTTTGAGGTAATAAGTAGTATTGAGAATTTAGCTCGTAGAGAAAAAGAAACGAACTAGCCAATTTGTGAATTGAAGTGCTAATTCCATAAAGTGAAGATTTTTTGTAAATATTTTTATGAATAATTTTGTGACAGTGAACATTTTTAATTTGTACATTAGGTTTGTAATATGATTTTTAAATGTGTAAGATTCGGGTAAAATTTAATAATCCGAATTCGAAAACAGCAAGCGAGTGAGATCAAAAAGATACCTGAATCCTCTTATCAGTTCAAGATTATCTAAAAGAAAAATCGACTGTTCGTGCAATATGAAATCAAGTTCGGGTGAGTCCATGTAAAGAATCAGGTTTCAGTTATGCTATATATGGAATCAAGTCGATTTTCATCGATTTTGAATTTTTGTGACAAAATAAACAGAAGTAGGCCGTTCTGCAGCTCGTAATAAAATTAGATGGAATTCTCTACAATGTTTACAATTGTACAGAATGTATTAATATCTTATTAGGTAGTGTATAATGGTATGCTTGTCTATATTGAAACCCGATTCTTTATAAAACTTTACCTGAACTTGATTTCATATCGTATGCAGTAGTCGAAAAATGATCCTCCGATTTTTTTTCCTGTATGTGAAAAATTTTCTGTTCGTTCATGAATACAAACATTCACGAATACAAATGGGGGTAAAAGACTGATGATAGACTGATATAATTAAGCAAAGCAACATTTATGTTCAGTATCGATACTATTTTTTGTTTTGAGTGTATTTTTGCTCAGCATGTGTACGAAGTTCATCGTTTAGTCAGTAGAAGTTAAGAAAGGAAATGTACATAGAAACCTATAATAGAAATTAACGTTTTAATTATAAATTTAGCGATTGATCTCAGATTCGATGTTCCTAGTTATGTATAAAAATTGTTGCCATATTTAAGATATATTTATAATAAAAAATACCTTTTCTGAAATTTACTTTATTTTTTTATTTTCCACTTTACTTTTAAACTTGATACAATTGGATTGTAATCAATAATTATATAATTTTTAGTAATTGTCACAGCCACACATACATTTTAAATATAAATATATATTATAAACGACTAATTTTTACGAGTTAACGCTTACCCTCGAGGGAATTAAGCTTAATGGTATAATATTAATGAAGACATTTAATTATTATTAGCTAAAGAATCATTTCAATCCATCATGCATTGGTTTTCAAGAATTTTTAGACTGAAATACTTATTTCGTGCTACTTGTCTCGGAATAAATATAAGAGCAGATTTTGATTGATCTAACTGAGATGATGAACAGTTACTATTTAAATCACTATTAAAAGTCTTTCGTTTAAAATTTTCAAGGCATTCCTCTTCGGTAATTTTTCGCTTTTCGGATTTGGTAGACTTGTCACTCAATATTGGATTTTCTTTTAATTTTTCACCTATCCTCCCTAGTCCAGTTATGTGTTTCTTATCCTCAAAGCGACAATTTTTTGAGTAATTATGTTCGGATATGCAATGTTCTGCTCTTTCAGAAGGGTTGTTGAACTTTAAATCACAATCCGAAACATAACATTCGTACTGAAAAATAAGAAACAATAAGTATAATTTCCCTCTTAATTTTTAAAATATTGTTGATAATATTTTGAATGCCAGACGCGGATCTATAGGGCGGTGAACAAGCGATCGCCCCCCCCCCCCTCAAGATTTTGAGACTTACCTTCAGATGTTTCTTTTTAACTGGGAAATGGAGAAAAATTACAAAAAATATTAGTATTTGGAAGATTGCAAAAAATTATATGTAATAATCTTCAAATTCATTCATTCAATTTGTCCACATTGAAGCTCCTATATTTCTACTCGCTTTTCGCGTGTTTCTTTTCTCGCGGCTTTTTCTGTCCTGTCAATTTCAAAGTTTATTATAGCATACATCAGTTTTGACATCATTACCTTTGCACTTTATATTGAAATGATAAATTTAAAAAAAAGAGAGGCACTATTTGAAAATTATTAATTTTTAACGATTTAGCTTTACGAACCTAATTTCAGAATACTGTAATTTTAAATGAAGTTTGGAAATGTTTAATTTTAAACGGTTCGATGTAGCTTGAGTTCGGTATTTTTTTAAAACTTTTAATTAGAAATCATATCATTTTCAACGTGTTTAGAATGATTAAACATTCAAGGTCTACAATATTTAAAATTCTGTGATTGTTTTTTTTTCATGTGCAGAAACCACATTTTTTAATACTAAAATCTAATCCAATTACTTTGAATGTTAGTTGACACTACATTTTTGAGGCTTTAATTGAAACTAAAGTATTTTAGCTTCAAAAATTAAAATTCGCAAATATTTGTCTTGAAGTTTCTTCATTTTAAATGTAGAAAGGGATAGGGTGCGACAGAACTTTTCGCTTCCCTTTTCCAGCTCGAAAAATTATCATTTCGAATACAAAATTTGACACGTCTGATTTGTCTTTGTATTAACATTTTTTTTTTTATTATTTTGCATTGTTTGTGAATTTCTATTTTTAAATCGATCAAAATGAAGACTTTGGTTTGTCTATTATTGACAAAATTAACGAACGCTTCCTCTATGAGGTAGCAAATACATTTGCCTAACGGGAAGCAAAGTTCTCGTGAAATGATCATATATGTAATTATAAATTAATTATATGGGCATTACATTTGGACTTGATCAGTTTTGGAGGTTTCCAGTTCTTTAATTTCAATATATTAAAAAAACAACATTGGGCAAGTTTTGTGCAGATACTATTGTTTTCAACGAATTATGACTTTTAATATCAATTAAAAAACGTAATCCTTAAAATTAAGAAAATTAAAACCCCTTTAAATTTTTGCCATACTATATTGAAATTCCTTCAATCTTATGAAATTCCTGTTGATACCCCTTGATATATTATAAAACCAATTGAAATCATTACAATCCGCTGAGATACAATAAAATGTCCTGATTCAATGTTCCTGAAATCCTGGAAAATGATTGAAATACCTTGAGAGCTTTTAAAATCACTTAGAATCATTTAAATCCTCAGAAATCTTCTTAAGTCCGTTAAAAATCTCTTGCGATCTTTTAAAATATCCCAAACCCTTAGAGGTCCTATAAATTCCTTCCAAATCTTCCGAAATTCTTTAAACCCGTATACAATTTTTTCACTTCCTCAAAGTTATTAGAATTCTTGAAAATGCCTTCAAATTTGTTTAATCTCTTGAAAATTACTTGGAATACATGGAAATACCATAAAATATTTTAAATTCTTTGAAATATTTTTAAATACCTTGGCATTTTTTTAGACGTTAAAAAATTCCTGGGAATTAAAAAAATTTCTTAAAAACTTTAAAACACCTTAAAAACCTTTCATATTCTTGAAATCCATTAAAAATATTTGAAATTTTTTAAATCCCTTAGAATGACTGAAATCCTCGAAAATCTCATAAAATCCCTTAAAAATCCTTAAAAATATTTGTAAATCTTGGAAATCTTCTGAAATCTTTTGGAATCTTTATTAATATCCTAAAATCTTATAAATCCTACGAAATTCTTTAAAATCTTTACAAATTAAAGGAAATTCTTTAAAACCACATATTAACCAAAATATTTGAAATTATCTTCAAATCACTAAAATCCTACGAAATCTCTTCATTTTTGTGAAATTCTTTGCAATTTATAAAAATATTGTAAAATGTTTAGAAGTTTTTATATCTGTTGGAATCCGTTAAAAATCACTTGAAATCATTCCGTAAAAAAACTTTGACGTCTTTAAAATTCTCTGAATTCCCCTAAAATCATTAAACATATCCTAAAATCTTTCAAATCCTATGCAATCTTGCTTATGAATTGCTCTTATGAAGTTTACGAAATTTGTTGCAATCCAATAAATTTTACTTTAATCTCTGAAGAGTCCTTATAATCTTTGAGAATATATTAAATCCCTTAATCGACTCTTATGCAATCCCTTGGACTGCCGCAAAATATTTAAAATCTATTAGATTTCCTTAAAATGTTCAAAAGCTTTGAAAATTCCTTAAAATAATTCAAATCCTTGGATATTCTATGAATTTCCTTGAAATCTTTTTGAAACCATGGCATTTTTTCAAATATTTTGAACTTAAAACAAAGGATAGAACGGCTTTTAGGGCCGGTCCCGGTCTGCAGGACTTATCGAGTCGTTTGGTGAATCCCAGCTCGCTTATGTACGCTCATTTTTACGAATAAATAATAATATGTGCATTTTTCAACCTGAATATATTTAAAGGAAAGAAACCAAGCTTTTTGCATTCAAGAAAAAAGGACCGTAAGTTCAAAAAAAGTCTGATGAAATTGTTTGACTAATTGATGAATTAAAAATTATTTAATTTTAATTTTGAATACTTTGAATTTAGAAGAAGTCTTTCTTGATGTTTTAAATGCTTTTATTTTGTGGTTACATGGTGTCTAGCGAAATTTGGCATTCAAATTCGACTAGGATTTCCCGGATCGAAGTTAACGTTTTTTCCTGTTATTTATTTTGATATATGTGTTTCAATTGCGAACCTCATTATTAGTTAAAAAGTACTAGAAGATACTGGAGAATTTTACAAAATTAATATTATTTTATCAGGATCGGTACGATTTGACCAAGAGGACTGGTTTAATATAAGTTTTAATGAAAATAAACTAAAATTTAAAACAAGGCAGGAGGAACGTTTGGAGGCATGTTAGATGTAAAAATGTTGCTGATTTTGTCTTGAATTCTACCAAGGTCTGAACTTAGCAGAAATCAGTTTAAAACATTCAAAAAATTCTGGCACTTGAACCATGGATTTTTAAACGACTTCCCAATTTAAAATTAGTAAGACTTATTCGTTCTAAGTTCAGATCTTGGCAGAACCAAAGGAAATTCGATGGAACATCAGCCCAAGGAATTTCATTATTCACACATTTTTCACAATATTTCTGGAAGAGTTCAAAAATATTTCAACCCAGTATTATATACTAGACGCAGAAATGCTACATCTTTTACTCTGCTTCGAGTAAGGAATGTAATGATGTATTACCAAAATTGTAATAACTGAAATAATTAATAACAGGAATAAAAAGTAAAATTTCAAATAAGAATTCTGATAATTGAAAATTTGTCAGAACAAATAAATAACGTGATGTTCACAAAACATGAAAACAATTTATTGGAAATATATTTTTTTTCCACCGTTTTGAATTCTGAATTTTTTTATTTTTGCAATATTCAGCAATATTTGACTGTTTACTTAAAATGACCAATTATAATCAAATATTCGAAACCAAAAAATTTGAAACTGAATTGTTTCAAATAGTAAGCCATTAATGGTTAAAATTTTAGAGCGCTGAATTCAAACTTTAAAGGTTAGAATTTTATTGTTTTATTTTGTTGAATTTCTAATTTGCAAGTGAAATTTGTGAATTTTGATGTATAAATAACAATCAAAAAATTATTAATTTCAAACGACTTAAAACTAAAATGACTTAACTTCTAACTCAAAAAGTGTTTAATTGTGAACGACCAATTTCCAAATGTTCAGATTTAATGTTTCTAACTTAAAATTGCTTCGAAATGATATGATTTTCCAAATCTAAAAATTTATTGATTCATTCTTCAATTTAGAACATTGAAAATGATAACGTGGATTTGTATTTTTTCCTCTTCTCTGTGTCATTTCAACGCACGTTCGTTCGCTCTTTGCATAACGCGGTAAGAGAGGGGATTGTCAAGTGACAGATTTTCGCTCCTTGCTCTTTCCGTGTTCATCCCTGGTTAAAGTTTAAAATGTTGTAGTTTAATATCATTTAATTTAAAATTATATACAATTGTTGGTTCCATTTTATACGTGTAAATTATTAAGCGTTTGAATACACATTTTTTTTAAACTTCAATTTAAAAATTTTTTTAATTCAAAACTCAGGCGCGTGATATGATCGGAAATTTACTAGAAACAAATTTTAAAAATGTTTTCCCAAATGCCGTATTTATAAATAACAAACTTGTGGACAAAAAATAGCAGAAAGAAGGCATGAAAAAACAGCACAAGAAATTGATTTGAGATTGACTTTTATGCTGGGATTTGTAGACAAATGTAATGCGCCATGTTTTTGTTAGTAAATTTCGAAGATTTCCCAGCTTCTGATTGGCTGTTATTAAATCGACGATCTTCAACTTGACACACGCTTTTACCATTCAATTGAATAATTTAATAGTATGTATTAATTTCACACCGAAAACAAACATTTCTATTTAAATTTATGACCGATTTCCTGGGTCGTTAGATACCTTGTAGTTCAGTATTCAATATTTAGAATGGACATTCTTTTAATCAATAATATCGGTTGGTGGTAACCAGACCAAACTCCGTTCTTAGACTGTTGTCGATATAATCCAAGTGATCAATTTTTTGGTACGATAAAAACGATAAAACTTAATTTTCAAAATGAATGTTTAAGAATGGAAATTGATAATAATATTAAAAATATTCACTTTTTAATTGAATATTCAAAATGTTTAAAGTACAGACTTCTTCGAGTCATAAAAGACGGTTCATTAAATTTATTCTTTGAATCACAAGAACTCAGTTTTAAGTTTTAACAGTTTAAAATTCAAAAAAAAAAGACAAGAATGAATAAAAAAGTTTGATTTTCGGATGAAAAAGTTTTTATTTGAAAATACATTATTCAGAAATTTTAGAACAAAAAAATGTTTTTAGAAATTTATCAAATGTAAACATCCCAAATGAGGTGGTAGAAACGCTGGCTTTAGGTAATAATTTTGGAGTTCCTTTCACTGTTGATAAATTACCGGTTAACAACATGATAGCAAGTATTGAAAATTGCATAAAGGCTACAGATCAAGAGGAAAAGAAAATGGAAATTAGGAAAACTGTTACCCAATTGATCTCAAATCATAATAAAATGAATATTTTTAAAAAATTAGATAAATCAATAGATTTGGTAAATAAATTTCAAAAGGAATGTAAAGATTTAATTTTTTTGAAAGCCGATAAAGGCAATCTGTTTCCTTAATCATTTACACCCGTTCTGCTTTCAAATATTTGAAATTTGGCGCGTTTGCCTCATTTGGGTGATTTGATGTTACCATCGATATAATTGTAAAGTGAATTTGTAGGTTTGATTATTATAAACACCCGTCTGTTCATTCAAAGTATCTTCATGTCATCGTCGTTAAATGTTGCCTTTGACTTATTGCTAAAAATGTAGTACATATGTCATGGATCTTTAATATCTCGCTAGAGTATTAAAGATCTTTTGATTTTAAACTGATTTGCTTTATTAATTGACTACGAAATGATTGACGTGACGTCAGTTCCTTTATTAATGTTTTTCTGATAATTTTTATCGACTTCAGGTAATTGTTTTTAGTTTTTTTACCATATATGTATATTTATTCAATTCGTTGTTTCGACTTTAACCCTCAAACGGCACACTTCAACCCAGCATACGTAAACGGCACACTAGTGCCAATTGGGATTTTGTGATTTCAGCTGAACATTTTAATATGAAAATAATTCCAAAATCTGCGTATAAATATATGATTTTTGGGTAAAATTTCTCGCCCAATCCGTTGGGGTAACTTAAATTTATCGAAAATTATATCAACTCATCACAACATTGTTATTAAAAAAAGGCTTTCTTGAAAAATAGACATTTTCAACAAAAAAACATAATTTTTTCAAAATTAAAGGTTTTAAAACGTCACTAAGGCGATTCTTTATTTAAATATATGTTCTTTCATGAAAAAAATATGCCAATCCGATAAAATTAGATTAAGTATTTTTCCAGATGTGTCAGATTTTCGGTATTTTCGTATGAAGTATATCACGAGTGCAGGACAGCACACATTGTTATTTTTGTAGTATGCAAGCATATTATTGCATAAATAGTGTTTCTTTGTGTCAAAGTTTGAAAGAATTCGTTTTATTATAAATTTGGGAAGCTCTCCATGTGACTGATTTGTAAAAAGATTGATCAGTGAAGTGTGTCAGGGCGGTGATGTGCGATGTGAGGGTTTGTTAGGAAAGAGTAAAAGTGCATAGAATATTTAGAGAAAAGAGCAAAGTTGTACTACCTATTTTTAGAAAAAATTGACATTATTATATTGTGAAACTATTACTGTTATGACAATCATCATTGAACATTATTCATTAAGACCAATGCAGTCAACGCAGACAGAAGCTCTCTGATCGACGCACATCGTCTTCAGACTCTTCTGCTAGTGCCGGCAGAACAGTCCTAGAACTTCCTAAACTGTAACGACGTCCTTACTCCGCCATTCTTAATATAAAAAAAAATTGTTGAAAAAATATCATCATATCAATTTAAAGTCTAACAATAGCGAGTAATTGTAAAATTTGTGCTTTTCGTGCAATATTTTCATTGGTTCATGAAATGTTATTTATTATTGCTTATAATCTTTCTTTTTGTTTATAGACATATTTATGAACAAATTAACTTACCTTTTTATGAAAGATCTTGTTTCAGGCACAGAAACAACGTTTTACAATTTTTCATAAAACACGACTTGGCACCTTCTAACGGCACACTAGTGCGAATTTGCACCACTTGAAACTTTCACAGTGTCTCATTCGGCTGCTCGCAGGTGGATGACTATCTGTTTACGCGTCATGTATTTGTGGGTGTATGGACATATTTAATGTAGCGGCGAGAGACCTTGAAAATAGTTTTAGAAAAAATATCAGCGCTTTGAAATTTTTGCTGGTGCGAATTCGCACTAGTGTGCCGTTTGAGGGTTAATTAACTTTTGTTCATTTTATGTAAAATTTTTCAAAAATTATTTTGTTTAGATTTTGAGAATGGCTCAAAGCCGAGCCGAAACGTCGATCTTATTAAAATTTTGACACCAGAATTACGATGTGTTGTTTTTTATAAGACTGTAAAGACCAAAAAATTGATCACTTGGATTTCAACATTCTTTTAGGTATGAAAGTTTAAAGTAATCGGACTTTTTTTCTATCCAGTAAATTTGCTTCTCTCTTACACCCACCTAACTTTATTTTATGTCCTCATGTCAGTTGTGCATTGAATTAATTTTAATAGAATATTTTCTCCTCCCTTTCGAGAAAAATATTTAATGAAGTTCTATTCTCCCACCTTGGAATCCCCTTTGGACTCTTCTCGAACGTCTTTGCATTATTTCTCTCCTAACCGTCGTTTTTCTGAAATGATGTGGATTCACGCGTGAGCACTATGCATTTATCATACGCCGCTTACACGCCCTTAGTTAGTCATAGATTATAGATATGTGTATAAAATTTTCCAACATCCCCCCCCATTCACCCACCAGGTAACTTATTCTAATCAGCATCTGTTTGATATTACCATTGGTTGTCGTTCAGCCAAAATTTGGAAGAAACTGTCGTGAACCTCCTGGACGTGAATATCAAGCAGTCTCGCATTTGTTTTTGAAACATTACATTCTGAGCAAACATATCGGTCCAAATCATTGTATCGTGGCTCTTGAAAGGCTCCAAATCCTGTTAAATTACAGGAAAATTTGTCTGATCTAAAAAAGAAAATTATCTTGGATATATGTTATAGATTTAAACAGAATTTACATTTAATAGTGACTTTGTTAATTTTCAAGCTTTTACACATTTTTTTGCGGATTTGGAAAATTTAGGAAACCCGGCACAGAACATAATTAAACATCATGCCGTATTTTTAATTTATTCTTACTTCAGGTGTGCCGCTGTACTATCCTGCTCGTTGGGTTTTAATATACAAATTAGTACAAATTGAAATCAGGAAAATAAAAAAATAACATTAATAGCCAAATTGAGACAAAAAAAGTGTCAAAATCGATTAATATTTCACCCTTGAGCATCCGAGTCAAAGTTTCAATTTTTTACCAATTTTTGTTAGGCCAAAAAATGAAGGCGTATTTTTTGTGAGTAGAGTTTTTGTTAGTGAAAAATGAAAATTCTTTTTTTAATTTGTGTGGAAGTTAGAATTTTTCGAAAAAATCATTAAACACTATTTTTTAAATTTATTTAATTGTGCAGTTGCACTTTTTGCTTTTTTGAGATTTTTATATCTTGCATATCATGAATAAACATTTTTATAAGAACAAAGTAGTGGTATGTTTTTTTGATTCAAGTTAATCCAGTTGAAGAAATTTCAGGCACTGCATTTTCAAGTTAAAAAAACGTGCGGTTTATCAAATTAGAAAAACGTGTTTTTGCACATTTTTTGACATTTATAATTTAAGCTATTTTTTACTAACAAAAGCTCTACTTACCAAAAATACGCCATAATTTTTTGGTCCATAAAAAATTGATAAAAAATGAAATGTTGACCTCATGCGAATGGCGCAAGGGTAAAACATTAACCAATTTCAAAATTTTTCTTGCACCATGCCCTTTCTGCTTTAGAAAATTCGGGGTTTTCGGCCCACTTTAATAATGATCTCTTGGATTCTTCTTTTTATTGATGTTGAAATTGGACTTAGCAATCAGAAATAAAATATGCTTGATTTTACAAGACAAAACAGATGCAATAAAATGCAATCATTTCGACTCGGCGCACGAAATATATAAATTGTTGTTTATAAATCATATATTGTTCAAGAAATCATAATTATGATCAATTGTAGTTCTAATTAGGGTGAGAGCACCAATTTCCCCCCCCCCCCCAATTATTGGCACCCTTCTCTGATTTCATAGATAATATATTTTTAGCATGTTTTGCCTCATTTAATTTAATTCTACTATCATTTTTACACATAATATATATATTAATTACTCAATGGAATGAAGTATGTACCCAAAATAAAATAAATTCACTTCGGTTTTGGCATGCCAGCAATATTGGTGCTCTTACCCTATGTAACATAATATTTCGACAATTCTCTATAATATAAGGTTATGTTGAAACTTGAAATGAATATTAGCTCATATTTACGGACTTAATTCTAATAATTATAAGTGATGAACTAACATTTCGAGAAACGATTCTTCTTCAGCTTGCCTGTTATTTTCTCGGCCTAGTGTTGCACAGAATTTATCTTCACTATTATTAATTGCTGCACATTCATTGATTTCAAGTCTTTGGGAACATTCACCTTCAATTTCCATCTCCATTCTTATTTCTGTTTTATACTTGTTCAATTAAAAAAATCACACTTCTCAAAAAAAATCTACCTTTCATATCATTTGGATTACACATTTAGCAAAACTGAGAACATTTTATATTTTTATCATGTCAAATGTCAAAATAATTGCTGGCGCAACTATTGCAAGAAAATAAGCCATCTAGTGAGAGTACACTCAACTATGAACTAGGTCTTTTCTGCGGGTAACTATATGGGTACATGTTTCGTACCTGTTATCTGTGGGCAGAGCGGCTTTCATTCGATAAGATTAATTTCTGTTCATGAAATGAAGCGTTTTACAAAACTTTTATAAGTAATTCTTTCTGCGTAATTTCGAACTTTAAATTATAAAACATATAATAAATTGTTGCTTATCTTTCTTTAATCTACAAACTGACTTTTTGGATTTGTAATGAATCTTAATTTCAAATCTGAAGTGCTGTATAAACATAATTTCTCAATTTAGTGCAGGGAACGCCAAACTAGCAAGAAATAATTTAAATCAACTAGTGTTTGAAAATAATTTATTTTTATTTCATACCAATATGTATATTTATATGAATTAATGTATGGGAACTAAAATTCCATCACTTTATCCCTCACAAACCTTCATTAAAAGTTAGTTTATAGTTTATACCAAGACTAAAAAAAAATTGGCCGACGTCGTATTATTTTTCACAAAAAAGCCGCGTGATTAATTTTTTGTGATATATTTTGAGTAAGCACCGAAACATCAAACTTGGTGTATCGCAATTTATAAAAATGTAATCACCGTTCAATTTCCCCCAAAAATTTATTATTATCAAATTTTTGGCAATTTTCCTTTCCATAAAATTTCTCTTCTGAAAGTAGGCGTAATATTCCCTGAAATATTCATTACACTCAGAATTAACCCATACTAGATACAAAATATGAAGAAAAAAACGTAATTATTAACAGTAATCAATGGTTAACAAACAAATTAAAAACATATTATTTTATCTCTAACCGCATCTTTTTATAATCATTCGACTAGCAATCGCGTTTTTAAATTTTCCAAAACCTCGGTCATCTTTGTTTCAAGGTCATTTCTCCGCACCAAAATTTCCTTCTTTTCCTGAAACAGAAACACAACTACAGGTTTATTTTAAACCTCAGAATGTTGTCGGGTCAGGTAGAAGTAAAAAAGCAACTATTTTTTATATTAAGAGATAACAATCCAATTTTATTTATACACATAGTATTCAGATATTAAACTTGGAAATAGACATTCTTTTTTTTCAGATCTGATTCTGATAACGATAAAGAGCTCTGATCCCTTTATGAACTTAAAAACCTATCTTTGATAAAAAATACAAACAGACAATAGTAACAAAGGGACTAAAACAATACACTAGAAATTGCGAGTGAATCCAATCAGTTCGATCGGACTATTTGGACTCAGCTGTTTCGTTTCAGAAATTTTCAAGGTCGCGATCTGATTTCGGTATTCTTTAACTTTGACTTTTTCTGTTTCACTTTCTGGTCCATCCGCGAATTTCGTTAACCTCTCGTCGTAATAATAGGTCGTGGCTTCGGGTATCTTCAACAAATCTGGGTGCTCCGTGGTTATTTTCTGATCTTTATTCTCTACCCGATTCGAGGACTGGGGTTGCTTTTTACTCTCAAAGCTATAATCCTCTTCGCTAAACCCGAAGAAATCGTGAGCAGTCTTAGGATCCATAAAATTTTTCTCCGACTTATTTTTCATCAGCTTCCGTGTTTTCTCTTGCTGTTTAAAGTTTTTAGAGTTTCCTTGCTGACTACCACTCTTACTTTCTTTCGATGCTCGGGAAAAATCAGTTGGAAGAGAAGATTTAGAATCTTTTGTTCGATATTTCAAATCAGTTGCAGACATGAACTCTGTAGTTAGTATGCCTGACTCTGTTTGGTAGCCCGGCTCTGATTGATAGCCTGGCTCGGATCGATATCCTGAGTCTGAATGGTATTCTGACTCTGATTGGTAATCAGATTCTGGTTCTGGTACTTTTTTACTGCTAAGTGTCTTAATAACAGATTGTGATGGCTGGTAGAATGCATATGTCGCTACCTGACCAATGGGAATATAGTGAGGATCATCAAGGTGAGGAGAATCTTTATTTTCATGTCCTGTGTAATCATATTCATATCGATGCAGAGCATCATCAGGGTAGCTGGAATACTCCCCGTGAACGACTTCATCATTTTCTGCAGGTGGGTTCTCAATTGGGTTTGGTTCTTCAAACGAAGCCACCGTACCCTCCCCAGATGTTTTTTCCCTTCTTGGATGGCTATTTTTATTATTAGGACGAATCGAAAAATATGCCCGAACTGGAACTTGCACCTCAGGAGGTTCCTCATTTTTCGGACTTTGAAGCTCCCCTGAATCTTCTGATGAGCGACGATTCAATGAGTAATCGATATATGATCTAGAAGTTACGAAAGTGGGTGCTTGATACTTGTCAGGTACTGGTGTACTGGTCAGTGATCGAGCAGACCCAGTATGAACAAAATTGGAACTGACAGTACCATCAAACACGTAGTCAAATGGAGGTGGCCCAATTCGGGTTTCCTTGTTTTCGGTTTCATCAATGTTTTTCATACCTAATCTCGTCGAAAAACCATTAGTTGGCTTGGAATCCCCTTCTTCGAATTGACCTCTCGGTTCCTGATTTACACTTTTAGACTCGGTTCTCTTGATTTCAGGTTCCAGAGATGTTTCTTCTTCTTTAATGCTTCTTGGTGAGTAGAAAGAATTTCCTGGATTGATGTATGAACTGTAGTTAATTGAACGGAATGGCTCTTCGGTATTCTCTTGAATGTGACTGGTCTTTGAGTTTTCTCTTGATGAAGATGCTGAATAGTCAGAAGGATATTTTTGGTAGGAATGGTTCTTCTTTGGGAATTTTTCCTTGGCAGCTGGTGATATATTAGCGGGTTGGTACCTCTGTTGTCCCCTTTTCTTAGGGATAGAAGACGTCAAGTCAGATGTTCGATAATCAGATTTTCTGTAATCAGACGTCGTATAATCTTGAGGCACTGGTGATGTATAATCTGGGTTTCTTATAGGAGTCTTTCTACGCTTAGTTTCTGCTAATTTATATTCTCCTGATTGTGATTGTCGTCCTTGAGATTTCCTTCGCTTGGTTGGTTGTAATTTATGATTAGTTTGATGTCTTTGAGTAGTAGTGTCTTTAAAAATAGGCGAAGTATGTTGATGCTGATATCCTTGAGTGGTGCTATATCTAGACGTTGATGCTAATGTATGTTTTGATAATGGATAATCAGACTTTGAAATTGGTGACGTCGAATTTTTAAAAATTGGTCGTTTAAAATTATACAGAGATTCGGTTTTGCTAGGTGAGTGACTGAAGCTGTGCAACTGAGGTTTGTAATCAGTAGTTTTTCTGGCATCTTTCGATTTGAAACCATCAGAAGTTGGACCAACAAAATATTTTGACTCAACATAAGTTCTCTTATGAGACTTCACGTCATCACCTAAGTTTGAGTGACCCTCGGAATTCTTTTTTTGAGCCCTCGGTATTTCAGTTCTGGGAAGTTCATATTCCTCATACTTGTTCTCTGCCGGAGAGTAATTGTACTCTTGATTTAATTTTTCAATCTTGCGCTCACTTCTCCAGGATTCCGTTGGTTGCTCAGTGCTTTGAATCTTACTAGCATCGTAGATTCCAGTTTCTGCATTTTTGAACATAGTGAAATAACCAGCTAATCTGTCATCGAGAACTCCTGGTTTCTCAAGACTTTCTCCATAACTATTGCGCAGAATTTCATTCCCTCTACTTTTTTCGCGGTCGTAGTTGATAGGTAAAGTGGTTGATGGATATTTCCCATAATATGGATTATCGTACTTTTTTATAGGTTTTTCTTCATTTTCCCTGATTTTAGTTGACTCTTCAGGGTTTCTGTATTTCTGGTTTTTTGATGTCGTAGAAATATTTTCTGAATTCTTATACTTGGAAGGACCATCAAGGCTCTTATATTGTTTGTGCTTAGTCGAATCTTCTCCATGGTTACCGTATGCAGGCGTATCTTGTGGTGGTGGTGGTTTCGAAGAAAAGGAATATTCTTCCGAAGAATCATTATCGTATTTTTCTCTGGAATCATCCTCATTACTGTAATTAGTAGGTCTCTCTTTGGAACTTTCTCGAGAATCGTAGTAATTCTCACTATCCTCACTGCTTTTGTCTTCATAACTTGAATCATCATCCTCCCTGGAATTATTAAGAACCATCTCTCTGGAGTCATCAGTATTCTCATTCTCGTATTTTTCCCTCTGATCGTTTTCTTCTTTTACCCTGGCTGCTTGTTCTCGGTCCCGATCAGAAATCTCCATTTCCCTGTTTCTATTCTGCTTATAACTTTCGCCCTGGTAGCTTTCCTGTTGCTTTGCTGAGTCTGTCACTCTCTCTTCGTGTTCCTTCTTCCAGGAAGGCTCGTCGACATACAGGTTTTCATTAAAAGATCGAGGTGGAACTTTCGTCACCTCTTTTTCACTGTAGATTTCCTTGCTCTGGACATTGTAGTTCTCTTTGTTTTCTTTATTTTTGTACTCATAGTCTTTTTCGTCATCATGAGGACTATAGGTTTTCGTGGTATACTCCGTGTCATCGTCATTCTCAGAACTATAGTCATTGTTTCTGTAGTTATCATTCTTGTAACCACTGTCATTCCTCTCGGCATCTTTTTTATAGTAAAAATCCTCACTTTCCTTATCTTCATCATAGTTTTCTCTACTCTCACCCTTTGCTCTACTTTCGTAACTGTTTCTGATTGGTGAAACTGCAGGGGGAAGAGGAGGTGGAAGATTGGGAGCGATTGGAAGAGGGATTTTCACTAAGTAGGGTACAAGAAGAGGAGGTCTAGTCGCATCTTCGTCATAATTTGATCTTATGTCTAATAAATCAATTGTAGGGGGAGGTGGCGGTGGAGGAGGAGGAGGAGGTAGTAGAGGTCGAGAAGGTCGTCCAGCTGGTTGAGCAGGAGGACCAGCTGCAGGAGCTGCCCCGGGTCGTGTGCCATGGAACAAGGTCTCATATTGCTGCAAATGACTGAGGATGTTAGAATTATTGTTTCCAAAATTGACAACACCTGTAAGCCTCAGAGTTTCTCTTTGTCTGGCTGGAGCTGGAGCTGCAGCTGCCGTTTGCGGTTGTTGAGGAGGAGATGGAGGTCGCGGTGGTGGGGGCAGTGGTGGCGGTGGTGGTGGGGATAGTGGCGGTGCTGCGGCTGAAGGTGGAGGTGGAGGCGGTTGAGCTCCAGCTGGAGGAGCAGGTGCACCATTCGGTAAAGATGCTAATTGTATGGGCATAGGTGTCCACCCTAAAGCTCCCACCAGTCCTTGGATAAGTATCCCCAGGGCCCTTTTCTCTCTTGGATCATCTGTTCTATTTAAAGCCTGCATTTCCTCTTCAACCCTTCTAATTAAAGACTCTTCTGCTTCTTTTGAAAGTCGCTTTTTTCCAAATTCTTCATGATGTTCCTCATGATGTCCCTCATGATCTTTTTTATCGAATACCACTATTGAAAGCACATGACCGGCACATAGGAAACACAACACCCAAATGAGTGCACTGGACCCCATTTCTGGGGTTTGCAACTAACTTATAGTTAGTGAAACCACTTCACACTTTTGCACACATGTCGGGAAACTTCCTTTGGAACTCCACGAGTTTAATGTTCCTTGGATTTTTAAGTTTGTTTGAAAATGTAGTATTTATTATTGAATTACAAATTAATTTTTGATTTTGAAACTTGTTTTGTATTTTAATTCAATTTGGGTGAATGAGTCTACATTATAAAGAGGGGATATGCAGTTCTATTTGACTTAGAAGATATTAAAATTCACTTTAGATTTGGAACATGTAATTCATGGGAGTAAGAGCACCGTACCGGTACTTTTGAAGTCTTTGTGAGAACTGTCCACCAAAGTCCCTGGCTTGCGGCAATAAACAATAGGTTTCAGGCGGGGATACATTTTTGCATAATATTGGAAAGAACCACCACCACCAACGCCACCGAGTAGTTTCTCTTCAGTTGCAAGGACCTACCTGCTGATTTGAGAGAACTGAAGCGTGACGGCGGCAGGCCGTGAAAAAAGTGTGGGACTACGAGAATGGCTCGATTTGTTAAAAATGGCATGACTGTTTGCGGCTGAAATTCCTCTCTTACTTTAATTATCTCTTTGACCGTAAAACATAACTGCACTGATTTTGTTTTGCCTGGATTTTATGATTGAATATGGGAAACGGGAGATGGTAATTACGAGATCGAGAGATAGGTTTAATTAGTAATCTCTTCAGAAAATTAGAAAAATAATTTCCAATTATTTAAAAATGGGACGAGGATTTTTAGGAATTATGTCTTTTCATTTTCAAGAGGCGTGAAGATGACATTACAGATCACATTCGGTTTCTAAATTAATTCTTCTTTTTATGACAGAGAAGAATTAATTTTGATATTGATTTCATTGTTTTATCGGCTGAGGACTAAATAAAAAATTCACAGGATTTACAATAATACCTCAATCAAGCAAAGAAAACTTTATAAATAATAATTTTTTAAAAGTTGAAAGATCATTTATTGTTATTTCCTAAATAAAACTTTCTTCTATCGAAAAAAATTCAAGGAAGTATGTATTACTATAATGGAGTTAGAAAAAGTTATGATTAAATTTGTCCGACCTGTTTTTTGCGACATCGTTCATCCACTTGTTGGATTTCCCGTCGTTCGGTTCAAGTGAAAGGGGTTTATTCATGCATAAAAACATCAAATCAATGATAATTACTCAAACTTCATGCGCGTATTACGCCATTTTTGGGAGCATTTTATTATTTCCGGTCGACTTTATCCTATCTTATACATATCTGAATATATTTATCAGCATTTTATATAGTAAAATAAGGCAATGAAAATACGTTATTTCGTTTCTCTCCAATTATTTACTATAAACACTCCAAAGTAGAAGAGTTATGACTTATAATTTTGTAAATAGAACATTTTAACACTGAAAGTTGAATAATAATCTCTGATGAATTATCTGACTTAATTCGCAAAGAATTATTTTTTCACTCTACAAAATCGTTCGATCAATTCGTCTTGTTAATTTTACCAAATATTTGTTGAATTTTATTAAATGTTATCTTGATTTTACTACATGTCTTGCAGGTTTAATCAAGGTTTTAATTTAATTCACAAAATTAATAATATTTCAATAACCAAAACTTGTTTTGTGTCAACCAAATATTTTTCAGAATGTTGTAACACAAAAATAAGTGATGAGTATTATAAGAAGTTTTTAACACCAGGTGCAGAAGCATAGACTGACTCCATTGAATCGCAAAGTATTTATTATAACCGCCGTACTTTAGTATCTTGAAATGTACAATCGTTATTTAGATCATTTAAAATTGCGGTGCAATTTTTTACTACTAAACTAATTGTAAGGTATGGTTCCTTGAAACCTGTGATTTCAGATAGTTATGAATAATGCATGTAAAACATATTGGCAATTTATACTGTTTAGAGACACATGCATAAAATATGGTGTCGACATAAGCAAAACCTACAAGTCAATTTTAAAGATAATGTCAGAAAATATAATAAAAATGAATGGTTCATAAATATTTGAACTAGTTACTTTGGACGACAAAGTTCATGACACATTTATAAGAAGTCTTATTGATGTAAAAGTATCAGTACGAATTTTTAGATGAATTGTAGGGACTATTATTATCTACTTTTACCAGTCGTTCATTGTATTTTTTTAAAAGGAATTTTACTGTCTTTAATGTTTTTATTATAAATAAAGTTGAGCATTTATAACTGTCATAATGCGATTCAAATTATCCAAATGGATAGAATAATATTATTAGATATTCGCGAGAGATTACCTTATTTTAAAAAAATCCATCAGCTATAAGTTCATAAAACTGAAGTTTAAATAACCAAGAGAAACAATTGCAAAAATGTTAAATTCAGAGCTTACTAAAAATATTGTGAATTTCGTTTCTGACAATTAGAGACAGTCTGCGTTACCACTACATTACCAACTGGATGGGAGGAGGGGTCGCCCCACAAACCAAGGTTGGAAATAGTGTTGAAGCCCCCCCCCCCCCCCATTGCCAGTGGAAGTAAGAAGAAGAGAATCCTTCTATTTTTTGTTGGAAAGTCTGCTATTATACTTTTGGTTCGGAATTCATCTTGTCTGGTTAAACATTTTACTACTTGGTTGAAACTTTAATTATTTTTTACTCCAATTGAAACTTTATTTATATTTTGGGTCGAATGTTGAACTCTTTTGTTAATCATTAATTTGTTAATAAAGATTCATAATTTTATTTGAAACTTCATCTCTTTAGTGGAAAATTGAACTATTTCGTGTGAATTTTTTTTTATTGAGAAGGAATTTTTTAAACTAAAAATGTAACTATTCTATTTTTGTTTTAAAATTGATATTAATACTGGAAATTGATCTTTCCTAGTTAAAAATTGAACTATTTTGTTGAAAATTCATGTATTTGGTGAAATATTCTTCCTTTTTAGTAGAAAATTAATCTTCTTGCGGTTGAAAATGTATCATTCTTGGTTCAAAATGCTTTCAATTTATTCTGTTTTAGTTAAGGATTTTACTATTTTGTTGAAAGTTCGTTTCTTTTGGTTGAATTCGATTTTTTAAATTTAAAATTATAATCTTTTCAATTGAAATATCAACTATTATGTGTTTTTATGAGAATTCATCCTTTTGGCTTAAAAATACAACAATTTGGTAGAAGATGTACTTTTCTTGAAGAATCATATTTTTGAGTTAACATTCCAACTTTTTTTGTAGATAACATAGTCCCACAAAAGAAATTAAATTTCATATCCCTGAACCAGACTCATGCATTCCTATGTATTTTTTATCGCTGAATCCGAATCCGAGGTCAAAAAAATTTATATACCTTCGGAATTTTTATCTAGAGCCAAAAAACACCCCTAGAATGGGGTGAAAATGAGATTAAGCAACGAGCATAGTTTTTACATCTCAATCAATCGAATTATACAAATTTTCAAGTGTATAGCGCATAACATTGATTTGAAACACCCCTCCCCACCTACCCCACCTAACCCCTAACTCAGCTAACCCCTAAAAACAACCTCTACCAAACGAAAAGCAGGCTAACCCACCTACCCCTTGGAACAGCGAGTTTAGTCGCCTATTTTTTTTAAACAATTACATTCGACACCACAAGCATGCTAACCCACCTACCTCCTAACTTACCTAACCCCTAGATACCAATCCTACCAAACCACAGGCAGGCTAACCCACCTACCATGGGAACAGCAAGTTTAGTCGAAACTCTACCCCTGTTTTTTTAAACTCTACCTCTGTGCCAAGTTTCATGAAAATGGGCGCTGGACGGTAATTATTCTGAGTCAAACGTAATACTAATAAGCTACCCCTAAAGAGTTGAAAGAAACTACCCCTAAGTTCAAAGGACGTGGGTTAGCACGCTTGTGGTGTCGAATGTAATTATTTAAAAAAAATAGGCGACTAAACTCGCTGTTCCCAGGCGTAGGTGGGTTAGCCTGCTTGTGGTTTGGTAGGATTCGTTTCAAGGGGTTAGGTGAGTTACCGGGTACGAGGGTTAGCACGCTTGTGGTGTCGAATGTAATTATTTCAAAGAAACAGGCGACTTAACTCGCTGTTCCCAGGGGTAGGTGGGTTATCCTGGTTGTCGTTTCGTAGAGGTGGTTTTTAGGGGTTAGCTGGGTTAGGCGGTAGGTGGGGTAGGTGGGGAGGGGTGTTTCAAATCAATTTTATGCGCTATATACTTGAAAATTTGTATAATTGGATTGATTAAGGTGCAACTACTATGCTCGTTGCTTAATCTCATTTTCACCCCATTCTAGGGATGTTTTTTGGCTCTAGCTAAAAATTTTTGGGGGTATATAACTTTTTTTGACCTCGGATTCGGACTCAGCGATAAAAAATACATAGGGAAGCATGGGACTGATTCAGGGATATAAAATTTAATTTTTTTTGTGGGGCTGTGTAATTCGTCTTTTGGCTTCGAAATTTAACAATTTGTTCAAAAATTCGCTTTTTTTAGAATAACATCAATTATTTTGGTGAAAAATTGATCTTTTTGGTTGAAAATGTTAAATAATTTGTTTTATTGATTCAATTTTAATTTAATTTTCAATTTTTCAATATTTTTTTGTATTCTTATTCATCTGGTCGAAAATTCATTTTTTCTGGTGAGCTGTTTTTGGTTGAATTTGAATATGTTTGTGTGAAGGCTTGCTTGATATACATGTATATATGATTCACCAGTGCCACAGTAGTCGGGTAATTTAACTCATTGTTAGTCAAGATACCAAGTCACTAAAGTGGCGACGAGGATGGGATTCAGTTAAAAAAAAGGATCTCGGAATGCCGGAAAAGTTATCGTGGAGTGAAGTGGATACGAGTGTGAATAGTGATGAAACTTTATGGATTTATCTATTAACGAAAAAGGATTTGTATGAAATCTGTGAACATTACGATCAATTTGTAAAAATAGACTCTTCAATTGAAAGTTTGCGAAGTGTATTAGTGTCTCTCACAAAAGAACAACAAAAAAAACGAAGTTAAAAGTGAAGCAGGAGATTTCTTACCTCCAAAGATGTCTTCAAATATTAGTCAACTGCCTCAATATAAAAAAGGAGAAAATTGGCAAGCCACCGAGAACAGTTGAATGCATTCATCCTCTTGAGTAGTGTCAAAAGCGATCTAAAAACTGCTTTAATAATAACAAAATTATCATCGGAAGTGTTTGAAGAGTTGTTAATACATACGCGACCCGCACAACCAATAGAAAAAACATTTAAAGAATTAATAACAAAACTAGACGATCTATATATATCTAAAACGAACAATCACATTGCTTGATTCGAGTTTCGAGCAAGGAAACAGACAGGTACTGAATCGATAGATATTCCTAAAGAAATAAAATCATTAAAAGAAGAATTTTCGGAAGTTTTCGCGCCAAAATAGGTACTTTACAAAAGCAAAACTAAAGCTGGAATTAAAATAAGACGTAAAACCAAAATTTTTCCCACCTAGGCATCTAGCGTTGAGTATCAAGCCGAATATATAGTGTGAATGGGGAACTCCCATGGTTCCATTAATAAAATCAAATGGCACTATAAGAATATGTGGAGACTATAAAATAACTTTAAATCCTTGTTTAAAAATAGATCATTTTCCTTCACCACGAATTGAACATGTAATTGATGTATGTAAAGGGGGGAAAGGAATTTACTAAACTTATCAGCAACTACCTTTGGCTGATTTAAGTCAAAATCTTGTGGTTATTAGCACACACACGGGGTTATTTAAATATGTTTGACTGACACATGGAGTAGCCACGGGACTGGGATCGTTCCAACGAATTATGTCATCACTATTATTAGGAATCGAAGGTGACGTAATTTTTATTGATGACATATTAATTACGGCACCAAGCAGGACGGAGCATTTAAATAGATTAAAAGAAGTTTTGAAACGACTAAGTGAGGCAGGATTATGTTCAACATTTGAGAAGTGTTCTTTTCTCCAACCAAAAATGGAATATTTAGGTATTCGAATTGACGGAAATGGAATTTCTTTTATTACTAAAAATATAGAAAGCTTAATAGATGCGCCGCCTCCCAAAGACTTAACACAGCTTCGCAGTTTTTTGGGCTCTATAAATTATGATGCCAGATTTGTTGAAGAACTAGCGGATAAGTTAAGACCATTATACAACGTATTAAAAGCAGAGAACTTTACCTGGACAAATCAAAATGACCAAGATTTTTTAGAAGTAAAAAAAACTCATTAATCATCACATAAATATCTAGCTCATTTTACCCTGACAAACCAATTACTTTTGACTTTTGACGCTTCTGGTTATGGCATCTCGGCAGTATTAGCTAATAGATTTCCAGATGGATATGATCCCCCAGTATGTTTTGCGAGCAGAACATTAACTACTATCGAAACAAATTACGCACACGTTGAAAAAGAAGGGTTAGCGATTGTGTATGGAGTAAACAAATTTTACGAATATTTGTATGGTTACAAATTTGTAATCCAAACGGACAATGCCGCTTTCGCATGGATTTTTAATCCTAGAAAACCTATTCCAGAAATAGCAGCTGCGAGAATGCAGCGTTGGGCGGTCTTTTTACAAGCCTATAAATTTGACATAAAACATATTCACGGGTGTGAGAATTATGCTGATTGGTTGAGTCGTTTGCCTTTACCTACACAGATAAACGATAATTCTACATTCAAAATTTTGGAAGAAACGCGAAATACATATGCAAACCAAATTAAAGATTATGATTTTGCAACGTTAAATTGGCGGGCAGTACAACGTGAATCCCGGAACGATGCGAGTTAATGTAAAGTACTCAGATGGATTTTAGATGGATGGCCAACAGTATGTCCTAAAGAGGATGATATAAAATCGTTTTGGGAGAGAAGAAATGCATTAACAGTTGAGAATAATTGCTTGTTATGGGGCCACAGGGTGGTAATTCCACAATCATAAAAAAAAATGGTATTGCACGAATTACATCATAGTCATTTCGAGGTAGCGAAATTGAAAGCTTTAGCTAGAGCGTTTGTATGGTGGCCTGAAATAGATAATGATATAGAAGAAATTACCAAGAAATGTTCACCTTGTCTAGAAAATCGTAAAAATCCACCAAGAATACCTTTAACTCCGTGGATATGGCCATAGGTCCGCGATTATACATTTCACGCCGTCAAGGTGGACGCGGACTTCTGAATCTACAGCTTAAATCTTTGCGAATGGCGAAGATTCTCTCCTAAAAATAGTCAGGAACCACGAGATGATTGGCGAAGGAGCGCTTCTTTACAAATCCGCGGAGCAAGTGGCCGAGACCCATGGCCTGAATTTGCACGCCAGCACGGTGTCATTTCCACCTAAGCATACCGTGATCGCATTTTATGTCAAGAAGTTCCCAGTGATAGGTACAGAGCGTGCCATGCACACACTGAGTACCTAGAACGACTGTACCCAAAATATTCGGTACAAGTAATTGTCCTTGTGATAGGTGCTCTCAGAGGTGTGAAAATATCACTGGTTCGTTAAGTTAAAGCCATACCTGCGTGCCAAAAATTTGCCAGAGCACTTGCGAGATGGATGAAGGAAGCTGTTATCCCTGGTTCGCTTCGTTTCCACAAGTCACACTAGGGTTTCTCCGGCCTGTCGTTGTGATTTCATCGTGCCCTGTGATCTATGTGTGGATGTACCTTCAAGCTTCCCAACAAACAGATGATAAGTCTATGAGAGGTTGAATCGAAAGCTTTCCGATAGTAAATCCAGGCCATTGACAGGACGCGCTGATGGGTTGCAGCGTCTTTACAGACACACCTGTCAATTAGCAGGTTCTCTCGACAGCCTGCTACACATTTTTTCGAGCCACGTTGTTCGTACATCTCTCGCTATACAGGCTCCATTCGTCGAACAATCCTGTTGTTTAGGACAGCTGTAAAGATCTTATACAGTGTGTTCAAACAAGTTATTGGCCTGTAATTCTCTGGTTTGGACAAGTTGCCTTTTTTCGGCAGGAGTATAGTTCGTCCTAACACCAGCCACTGCGGAATGCGCGTCTCCGACTTTAAATATGAGGTGAATATGCGGGCCAAATGTTGATATATAAAAGTAAACTTCTTGCACCAAAAGTTCTTGATACAATATTGTCCAGCAGCAAAAAAGTTCTTCATGCCTCTAAGTGCTTTTTTCACCTCTTCGGCAGTGACTGGTGGACATTCCTCATCAGATTTTATGAGGTGGTCGCAAAACTCCTTGAAGCGGATGATATTGTCAGTATCTTCTTTCAACTGTAGTGTTTTCGGGATCTTGTACACCTCTCTCCAAAAAGTCTCTACCTCCTTGGGCTTGGGTGGATTTTTTTACAAAAACAGTGAGATCGCTGAAGAGGCGCGATGGGTCAGCGAGAAACGGTTGATTCTCCCTGATCCATCTCTCCCTTTTCTGTATTCTCCTCCTTGCATCAGATAACAGCCGTATTTTGTCAACAACACGCTGCTTGATTGTCAGCAGCTTTGACTTGTTTAGTGTGTGATTCAAGATCCTTAGCTCTTGGGCGAACTTTCAAACCCTTTCTGTGAACCGTCTACCAGATGTTATGTAGTGAATCACACATTGAACACGGGACGCATTCTGTCTTGCCCATCCAATTTTCTTGTTTAGTTGATGCAAGCTTCTTCTGGTCTTTTGATCCATCGTCGGTTTTAGCCTTCGATTTGAATCAGCCGAAAATCTCGCAGCACCATAAACTGAGCAATTGATGATCCAGAGGTCGGACTCTTGCGAGATATCTCCACGAAGGGAGGCATCCATTTCAGCCAGATGTTGGGGCTTAAGAGGAACTTGCATGTTGATGTTCCTCCTTGTACTGAAATTGCGATCATCTGATGCGAAACGTGCTGGAGCTCTGGGTGTTTCTGGCACCACAGAGTGTGCATACGCGCCATAAAGCCTCCGCGAACGGGGATAATGCTGGCATCGTAGCAGTCTAGCGCGTCATTCTGAAGTTGATCCGCCCACTCAATGTGGGCGTTTCGCTGGTCCGTCGTCGTGTTTCCATCTAAATTATATATATATATATATATATATATATATATATATACATATACATACATACACATACATAGTTGAAAGTCTGTGATAAGGACAAACGCGGGACCTTACTGTCAGTGCCATTCTACAAAATTGCATCCGCTCCTGGCGAAATCACCTTAAAATTTCAGATGTAACCACGTCTCAGGACCGCGAGATAGGTGGTTATAGTCTGCGATAGACTCAAGCGATAGACGACTAGCTTAACAGAATACTTCGGGTATAGCTGTCGCAACTTTCTTATAAGGTCTTCATACCTCTCTTTCTTTTCATTCTCCTTCCCTGTGATGTTTTTGTCAGCTGATACCGAAAATTCAAAAAGGAACATGGTTCGTTTCTTAAAGTCAAGGAGAGCTATCTCAGGCATCATGTACGCGACAGAAATAATTGTCGAGAATATAAAGTTCAGTACATGCGGCCAACGGCGATACCACGCTGAAAACACCAGTTCTCGTGAGATCACTGAAGTTAAGCAGTGTTGGGCGCGGTTAGTACTTGGATGGGTGACCGTTCGGAAATACTGCGTGCTGTTGGCCCGTCGTGGGTGTGGTCGGCCTACACTGGTAGTGAAGATCCACCTAGAAACACTACCTGAATCGGGTAGTGAGGCAATGAACTTTCGAGTTCGAACTGCTATCAATTTTTTTTTAATGCGGCACTTCTCATTTTCGAAAATGGACTATGTCCCTAAAAGCCTTTGGTGGAGCGGCATCAAGGCTGATACCGTAAGAGTGACAGAGATGGTAATAAAGTATCCTTAAAGCCGCATTATGCCTTTGGATGTACGTCATTCCCGCATGAGTTGGACAACTAGATAGTATGTGTCGTAGATGCTCAAGGTGTGCCTGACGCACTCAGCCAAGGACCTCCGCAGTTGTCTGCGGGGATGGGGAGGTGTTACCCCTACTTGGCACGTCCCCAGGTAGTGGATAGGGGAATGCCAGCTGGGAACAGAAGGTAGGGCTGAAATAAAATAGGCCCCGCGGAACAAACACATGATTGGTGATGGTCGCAGCCCACTGGTAGTGCTCTGAACCATGTCCGGTTTTTCTGATGTCATGGTGTAGGGGCTGCTGTGAGCTTGCTCTGCCAAGGTGTAAGCTGCGACCAGACATCAGTAGCCAGCCCCTTCGGGCCTTGATCGGCGAGTGCGTGGTGGCTGCAGGGATCGGAACCTGCCGTGCTACGGGCGAGTCCGGTCCGTCCGTGTATTTCGGGACCGGCTAAATGATGGCTGGGCCCCAGAGCACTGGGGGAGGACTTAGGTCCGAGGGTATACCCGTTCCCAGCTATTTCGGCCCGCCCCTCCACGCACGATGCGCTGGTCACTACTGTATTATAGCTTTCAAGTACGGAAAACGGATAGGGAGCGAGGAGGCGAGCGTTGAAGAGGAGCTGGACTTCAGCAACTGCTTTGACGTGGTGGCAGATCGAGAGCTCAAGTTGGATGCTGCTGAGATAAAGAGGCGCTTCCGAAGCTTACAAGATGAGCTGAGAATCGAGCACAGAAAGGTACGGCTGTGCCTTAAAAGAATAATGGATATTTGTAAATCAGATCAGGACACGGATTTGGATCTGATGAAACAAGTGAGGGATGCTTAAAAGGCCATGACCTCAGCGGGATATACGGTGAGAGACCTGAATCGAAGATTTGGGTATTATGACGAGAGCATAAATAGGGTGCTCAGAGAGAAGATAGGTGAGAAGCTCAGAGAGAAGTCTCTTTTAAGCTCCACCTTCAAGGAGAAAACAGCTTCCGTTAGCACGCAGACGAAGCCGCAGGAACCGTCAGAGGAAGAAAAGGATACGCGTGAGCGGGAGAGAAAAACGACCCTCAGCCCGCCCAGCGGATCTGAAACCGAGAAGCCAGCCCTGAAAAAGACCAGAACCCAAGAAGATGTCGCCTGGTCTAAGGTGGGCAGGAGGAGGAGGAGGAGGAGCAAGAAGGAGAGGACAGAGGAAAAGAAGAAGCCTGAGAAGGAGGCGGTGCCTCAAAAGGACATTGTGCCCGATAAGGGTCAAGGAGCTCCAAAGAAGAAGAAACGGAGAATCCCCCGGGAGGCCGTGATCATCACGCCAGCCCCGGGGATGAAATATGCGGATGTCTTGAGGGACATCCAGAAGAAGGTCAACCCTGAGGACCATGGCGTGAATGTCAGGTCTATCCGGTAGACGAGGACGGGCGACGTCCTCATTGAGGTGGGTGCCAAGGCGGAGGAGCGGCACCACTTCGGTGATGCCATTTCGGAGGCCCTCGGAAAAGACGGGTGTGTCCGACACCTCGTCCCAAAGGCGCAGGTCGTGGTCTTCGACTTAGTCGAGACTACGGAGGCTGCTGATGTGGAGGCAGCGGTGAGGACAGCCCTGAGTGGGCAGCTTGGCTCTCCACCTAGGGTCAGCCTCACTAAAACGAGCAACAGAGGCTGCATTCTAGCTTTCGTCGAGCTGGATGCGGCCGCTGCTGCCAAAATGGAGAACATTGCCCGACTGAAGGTGGGTTGGGTAAACTGGCGGGCAGTGGTGCCAATGTTGGCACCTTCTGCTACTGCGCTTGCGTTTGGGCCGTGCACTGGTTGGCCGCTGTTGGCGCGCAATTCGAATTGGAATTAAAAACAATTCTTGTAATTTGAATAAATAATCATTGAAAAATGCACAAGAATTTATATAAATTGTAGTGGAGAGTCACCAGTTGCAGGCACTCTCCGGTTGTGGTCACCTCTGCATAACAACTGACAGTAAATAGACGATTTGTGCATTAGCTTCGATCATATTGAAAAAAAATAAGTGAAAATGAACGCATTTGTAATTTACCAATGTTTGAAAACTGCGATAAATCAAAGTAAATAATCTCAAACAGGTGAGTTCTAACGATATTTCTACAGTATTTTCGTTGTGATGTAAGATGTCACACCGATTTATATGCAAATTATAAAACATCACATTTTCTTGATGCACCGGTAATGGTCCAGAATTCCGATTGTGGGCACTTGAATGTAACCGATTGTGGGCACATTTTTTTCATTTAAAGCGTCTGTTTGACTTGTAAAAAGTGTCAGATATTTCAAGATTAACTATTTAATCGGGCACTGGACTACGAGCTATTCAAAGATGATAAAAGATCTTATTCTAAGCGCTTGTACAATGTATTTGAATAGATCATTCAAATGCGTAATGCTTCCAATATCTAACAAACGCTCTAACGATTCTTAAGTATTTTCAGAGAGAATCAAATATTTTTGAACATAAAAAGTTCTTAGGCCATTATAAATTGGACATTCAAGTATTATATGGGCTAAATCTTCGTATTCCCTTTTGTTACACAGACTGCAGATTTGGTTAGCATCGATGATATATGAGAGACCATTAAAATATAGCCTAATTTCAGATTCACGAGAGATTCTGAATTGGCTAACAATTCGTACTTTAGTTAAACTAGTATTAAATTGAAGGTACGCTTCTGTAGAACCTAGGTGGCTTAGTTTTCTGAACATCTTATTATAATCCGAGTTAATTACTCTATGTATAGCTTTGCAACAAATATTATTTGACCATTTACTGAGAATGTTAGTTTTTTCTGCAGAAACCACTCCTGGGCTGGCCCACTGTCTGGACCACGCCTCTCTCTCGCCTATTGATTCAAGCAAGGGTCTCAACTGAGAAGCCCAGTTGTACTCTAAGCTTGAATTACCCTCCTGGTCCAACTCACATAGCCTTCTAAAACATATTTTTGGTAATCTACGTTCTTCCATACTAGCGAGGGAGATCCACCAATTATACGCCCTTGTAAATGCTTTAAGGCTGCTTTGATCGATCCCTGTTTCAACCCTTATGAAGTGACTGGGAGTGTTCCTGGGCCAATCAAACAAGCGTTTAAAAAATCTGTCCTGAACAACGTTGATATCCTCCAAGTATCTCAGACCCCAGATTTCTGCCCCGTACAGAGCAGTAGCATCCAAAATTCCACTCAAAAGAGTACTAATCGCATCCCATGAATAAACTTTACTCTTATTCAGGATAGCGCACACTCTGTACGCAGCAAGAGAACCTTTCTTAACGAAGTGGTCCTTGGCTTTTTCAAATTTGCCAGAAGACGAAAAGGGAACACCAAGATAAGTATAGGCATCGACGAATTCAAGCGTGTCGGTATTATTCCATTTGAGAGGCCTTAATTTTTGTAATTTACCAGATTTACGGAAATGAACTATTTTCGTCTTTTTTGGATTAAGCTGCAGGCCGTTGATGGCACAATATTCTTCCAGGATTTTTAGTTTGTCCCTAACATCATGCCATGATGTAGCCAAAATTACTATATCATCCGCAAACAGGAGCATAATCAGGGATCGAGCAGCGGACAGTCTCACTCCTCTCATCCCCTTTCTAATAAAGAATTCAATTATATCAGCTATATACATAATGAAAGAAAGTGGACTGAGACTGTCACCTTCAGGACCCCCTGCGTCACTTCGACTCTCTCTGAGTAAGAGCTACCACATTTGACCTTCAAGTTGGCGTTTCCATACAGAGAACGCAGAATTCTTATAAACTTTCCGCTAACGCCCAGGGCATGAAGCTTTTTCCAAAGTTTCTCGTGATTGACGGAATCGAATGCTCGTTTTAAATCCAAGAAAATAACAAATAGGGGATCTTTTTTACCAGAACTAAAATGCATACCTTGTACCGAGTGAAAAGTAAATAAGTGGTCTCTACAACCCCTCCCTTCTTTAAAGCCGGCTTGTTCCTCTGGGAGTATGTTACATGTGTTAGCCCACACCGATAATCTGGATGACAGCAACGTCGTAAATAACTTTGTTATTGAATTAATAAGAGCAATACCTCTATAATTAAGGGGATCCCTCTTATCGGCCGCTTTATGTAACATAAACATGTCGACCTCAGACCATTGAACAGAAACTTTCGCATTATTTAAAACTTTATTGAAAAGGTTAACCAAATTATGCTCCCATTCCGGAGTCAACCTTTTAACCGCAGATTTGTTCAGTTTAGAATGTGACAGGACCAGTTGCGATTCCGTCAATGAAAAATCGGTATCAAGCACAGGATCGAGCACTGAAATATAGTTACAGTCTCATTTAAATCGGGGTGGGAAGAGGTATCGGTAAAAATCAAACCACTCGCTAATACTTATTATATTTATATACTCCTGCTCAGTGTCAAAAGTTCTCGCTGTTTGCCAAAACTGTCTGTTATTTTTAACATTTAATAGTTTTAAAAGATTTTGTCTGCAATTTTCTTCCTTTGTTTCTTTAATTTTCAATCTATATGAATTGCGAGCTCTTAGATAGTAGTCTAATGAATTTTCAGAGAGACTGCGCGAATATTGTTTATATGCCTTGCAGACGAGCTTCTTAAGATTAGCGCACTGTGAGTTCAACCAAGAATTTTCATGATTACCAGATTTAGAAGTTTGAGCAGAGTTCTTATGGATCAGGAGGCCTGCCTCCTGCGCGGCTACCTTTATTGCTACTATTAAATTATGGAATAATTCTTCTGTATTATTATTATTTATGTAAATATGTGGGCAATGTGATAATACATTAAAGAAGGTCTCCCCACCTTCTTCTTTCCATTTTATAAATTTTGATACTGGAATAGAATCAATTGTTTTCTTAGAAGTAGAATCGTCAAAACAAGGTTCGATTAGTTTGCTTAAATCAATTCTTATAAGAAGGTGGTTAGATTGGTTTGATAGGTTAAGAACCTTAAAATCTTCTACCAAATTCAGGCAACTGATGCTGATCCAACAGAGGTCAATAGTGCTGCGTCCAGTACCCGCCAAATACCTAAGATGATCCGGGTTGTCAGAGAGGGAACGACCATTGCCAAGAATGAAGTTAAGAGACTCGAGTAATTCGACCAGTTTTTCCCCCGCCTGTTTAATTTAAGATCGAGAGAGTCCCTCTCTGGCACAACATTTGTACCCACTAAAATTTCCTCGTCCACGCAATTTAGAGAGGCAACGCGAGCATTAAAATCGCCCAATAGTACAAGATTAAAATTCCACGAAGAATCGCTGTCAAGTGAATATAAAACATTCTGCAATGAGTCAACACAAAACTTAGTGTCCGTAGCTGGTGAAAAATAAAAATTCCCTATGTAGAGTGTACGGTTAACCTCAAAAACCAGCTTAATAAATAGCCATAAGTTGCTGACTTCCGATTGGCTGTGTGAGTAGGCTAAACTATTTTTAACTAGAGTAACCAGACCCCCACTACCTCGGCCCTTACTTTTCTCTTTTATAGCAGGGCTATAATAAACATAGTACTCACTCAGAAATTGAGGTAATGTCACGCATTTATTTACCAACCAAGTTTCACTCAGGCAGATCACGGAATAATTGGTCAAACATTTCATTTGACTTTCATCTAAACTGAACAGGTTGCTAAAGACACTTATATCCCAGTAGCATGCTCTAAATGGCTCACCAACAGATTTCACAACACTTTGATTATTATTGATAAGTCACTCAGAGGAATGGTTAGGAGCTTGGCTAGAAGATGTAGTAGCAGCGCGCTTAGTCACGAAAATTTCCAAGTTCCCATTCTCTGAAAGGGCTTCCTTCCTTTTTCTGAACAAATCCTGCTTCCTGAATGTATCCGGAGTCACCGGCGTCCCAGTTCGCTTCGTTTGCGATAAATCAGACCTCTGATTGTCTAACACAGCAGCTGTGTTTTTGTTTGTAAACTTCGACAACCTAATATTCACCGGCTGCGAATCGGCATTAGTAACAGGTGGACCGGCTGTGTTGTTATTTACCATTTGAAGAGACCCATCGTTGCTCATATCCGTCGCCGAAGGCTTGCTGCACCTGACTATTTCTTCCTGACTTATATTGATCAAGTCTTCCAGAGTGTAGATGATGTTATTAATACGTAAACCTGAACCGGTAATGCGGGAATTGAGACCAAGTTTCCTGTATTTAGAAGCCGCTTGTCCTAATGCCTTGCGCTTTTGGACAGATTCCGGGTCCAAATCGTGCTCCACAAAAATATTCGTACCTCTAAGCTTGGTGCGATTCATACAGATTAGGTCCTTCACCACTCCTGAAGAAAGAGAGAGTAGAACTGGCCTTTTTTTATCCACTTTGTACTGCCCGAGGCGCCTGGCGCCATCGAATGATTCAATTCCAAACGACAGGTCCAATTTTGACTTGATCAAAATTTTCACCTTCTCTATCAGAAGTAAGGAGGTTTCTGTTGGATCATCTTGCATGCCAAAAAACAATAAATTGTTTTTTCTATTGCGCTTGTCTAGCAGGTGGGACTGCTTACATAATTGTAGCTTGAGGTTGGCGTTCTCCACTTCTATTGCACTAATCCTTGCTTCACAGTTCTGAATCTTTGTAGACAACTCATCAACAATGTTTCTTTCCGCGACGCTGATTTTCGTCGATAGTTTTTCTTCGAGAGAACTTAAAAGAGCTTCAATTTGTGACACAGAAGCCATTTTTGCAGCTGAGTAAGATACAGAACAATAATTGAAGCACACACTTAACAATAATTCAAGAGAATTTTGTGACCGAGCGAAGAGCGAATACAAATACGACCGTCTCGCTCAGCAGCTCGAGGGGAACTATAACTGTCAGATATCAGCATTTTATGCCGACATAACATATTCCATTAACGTTTTAACGTATTTAAGTTATTATTTTAGTTTACGTATTTCAGCCATGACAACCCCGAAGAAGTCAATTACCTAACTCAAATACCTTTTTTTCATCTTTTTGCCACTAAAGGCCTTCAAAATTAATAATCCTTGAAATTCTTCAGAATCAGGTGTGTTTTCCTTTAACTATCTCAATTTTCAGCGAATTTTCGGAGGGTGCCCACAACTGGTTACGATTTTTTATTGCCAAAAATGACGCTTTCACAAAATTGGTGGTAAAATTTGTGTAGTTGACGGAATTAATGTACTTACTTTAGCAAAAAGTTAGCTAAGGCCTCTAGCTTCCCAATGAGATCCATATCACCGCATAATATGGACTCAAATGAAAATTATGGGTCTAAAACAAAACTGTGCCCACAACGGAAAACTGTGCCCACATTGGGAAGCATTCTTAATCGATGCTGTATACTTGATATGGCTTTGTGGCAAGTCCAGGTAGATATAGGTCTCACGAGCGTCAAGATGTCGTATAGCGCTTCTATCGACAAGACCAGGGAAGGTTTCCTCGCTTCAAATTAACCTTGGCGCATTTGTCTAACCCAAACTCCAATCCAGTTTCTTGAGTGTACTCTTTGGCAATCTTTAGAGCTAGATTCATTTGCTCTTTATTTTAAACATAGATCTTGAGATCATCCATTTGAAATAAGTAATGTGAGGCAAGAGAGGAGAGGGCTCATGGTGTCGCCTTGAAAGACACGTCTCTGAAATGTGAAGTTCTTAGTTGTCACACGATGTTTTCCATATGAGATGGTAAATCTAGTTTTCCAAAGCGGCATCAATCTCTCTATGTACCTCACTATGTGTGGATGAACCTTCAAGCTTTCCAACAGACAGATGATAAGTCTGTGGGAGGTTGAATCGAAAGCTTTCCGGTAGTCAATCCAGGTCATTGACCGGTAGCTCTGGTATTATGCTGCGGCTTTTCAAACACATCTATCGATGAGCAGGTTCTTCTGACATACTGCTACGCCTTTCTTTGAGCTGAGTTGTTTATACATCTCTCACGACATAGTTCCGATTATCTGAACAATCCTATTATTGAGGATAGCTGTAAAGATCTTATACAGCGTGTTCAGACAAGTTATTGACCTGTAATTTATTGGGTCAGACAAGTTGCTCATCTTCTGGAGGAGTTGATACATTCGTCGTTTGGTCTTATGATCAGCCGCTGGTTTTGTTCTACGGTTTGCGTCCATCAATGTTGTTGCTGCATTACACAAACCAAAATTGGTAGTCCAGTGGTCGGATTCTTCGGAAAAATCTCCACGAAGCTCTTCATCCGTTTAAGCAAGATCTTTGTGCTTGAGAGAAACCTTGATTTTGATATTTCTCCTCATCGCAAAGCATAACTCTCCCTCTATTGGATGCCTGCTATTCTGCTATTCGGTTCGGTTTCTTTGGAATCGAACAGAAGGGCTCATAACAGAGCCACTGAACCAATACTTAATAAACAGTCGCGGAAAATTGTCCAGGGATGGTTCCGAAGAAAAACCCCCCAAGGCGAGGCGTAACAATCGTGCAAAAAGCTGAATGGTACCTGGATGAGGTGTCTTACAAGGGCGACTTTAGGATATCGGGCGACAAACTAGAGCAAGGGTCTCCACAATCCACAGGTGAAGACTGACCCTGGATCGACTGACTATTTTCAGGATCTACCAGTTTTTTTCGACGAGAAACTGACCCCTTGAAGGAGAATCTTAGTTGTAAGGGTTCAGTTCGTAGACCTGAACCTCGAGGGCCCCATTTTTTCTGAAGTGAAAGAACCAAATCTTTGAAGTACTTTAGGTCAGGTAAGGAATTGAGATTCTTCTTGCTAGTTCTGTGTCAAAGTTTAGTCCTATTAGCCTGGAATCGACGGTAGATACAGGATCTACCTTCGGAGACCCCTGTCCTAGAGTATGCAGCCTTAACCTTGCACGCAGGGCTCTGCAAGGATGGAAAAATCCTTTCCCTGTCTGCTCATGCGAACAACATTAACACCATGAAACCTAGTTGTAGATGCGGTTCTAAGCGATGGAACTCACAAACCAGCCGAAAATAGGTCGGCAAACAGTGACAATCACCTTAAAGTTCGGAGTGCTGAAAATAATTTTGATGGACGAGCTAGATATAAACGCAGAGTGACTTCCCAACTTCTGCATGAATAAGCCGCTGACAAAGGGGAGAAAGTGACATTAAGACAAATCGCGGAAAGCAGGCACCCCTGAGAGATGATAGCGATTTCAGGATAAGAAGGAACATTAACATCCAGGTTCCTCATAAGCTCAAAGATCTAGCTGGAATGGATGCCTCCCTTCGTGAGGATATCTCGAAAGAGTCCGACCTCTGGACCATCAACTGTTCAGTTTATCTTGCGGCGAAAGCTATGCCTGATTCAAATCGAAAGCTAAAACAGTCTGTATATCAAATGACCAAAAGACTCTTTTATCAACTAAACAAGAAGATTAGCTGGGCAAGACAGAATGAATCCCATGTTCAGTGTGTTATTGACTCCATAAAATATAGTAGGCCGTTTATGGAAAGCGTCCGAAAGTTTGCCCACAAACCGAGGGGTTATTCACTCCAAAATCGAATGTTTCAAACGTTAGAATTTTTCGTGAAGTCTTAACGAAATTCCGTAATGCTATGGAGAGCATAAACTCGTAAAGTTGAAGTCGTTGAAGTCGTTCTAGATCGAGTGGTATAAAAAAAATCGAAAGGGACGTCATGCTGCAGTGTACAGTACGCGCCGAGTCAAATCGAGTCATGAAGTCAGGACGAAGTCAGAACGAAGTCGACAGCCATCGCTTGAATTCGTCGAAGCTAGCAACTATCGAATTTAAAAACCAGAGTCAAATGAAGTCACGAAAGTACGACTGAAGTCACACGACATTGATAAAATAACATTACATTGACAGCAGCGGACTTCGGAGTAAATAGCCCCTCGCCACTAACTGAGGATCAACCATCAGACACTGAATAAGTCAAAGCTGCTGACAATCAAGTAGAAAATTGTTGTTGTTGTTGACAAAATACCGGTGTTATCTGATGCACGGAAAATAATACAGACGAGGAAGGGGTGGGTCAAGGACTATCAACAGCTTCTCGCTGAACCCATTGCGCCTCTTGTCGAAGAGGTCGAGACTGCCGGAGAGGTGAAGAAAGCACTGAGGGACATGAAAAGCTTCTCCTCTGCAGGATCAGGTAGTTTAAAGAACTTCTGGTGGAAATAGTATATTGCGTGACGAGGGTCGAAAGGCAACGATTTCACGAGCGCGAAGTTATATCGATTGAGGTACACGGAGCGACCGCATCAAGAGCTGCCACTGCTTTTGGCACGAGCGGTTAGTGTAAAAATACATTTTTTTTAGAATAGCACGAGTCATAGTTGTCAACGCACCGACCGCTCGATAATTCACACGAGCCGCTCGTGCTAATGGCAACAGCAGCGCGAGCTCGGTAAGTGTTATGTTTAGCCCGGCCTGTTCTTGGGATTGGCAATGATCTCTGGTGTTACTTTTCAATAGCGCGTGATGTCAACTAACTCTAACGTTTAGTGACAATTGCTCATGTCGCTCGACTCATTCGCCGCATTACCAAATGCGGAAAGTACTGAGGGAAAACGTGACATGATCAAATGTACTTTGCGGGCTTGATAACTTGGGTAATCTTTCTAGACGATTCATACATGGTGAAGCAACAGCTCAAAAAATGACAAAGAAATCAGTTAGTTCAGTGATATTACCTATTAGAAAAATATGTAACAAATTTACTTTTTTTTGTGTTCTCAGATAATTTTAATTTTCGCAATACAATTTGAAGAAAATATTTTTGAAGAAAACCTTCAAAGTAGAATTTTCATCAGAATCATTTTAATTAATGAAATAAGCTCAACTTGAAGAAAATATTTTTGAAAAGAACTTTCAAAGTAGAATTTTTATCAGAATTTAATTAATGAAACACACAAATTCATTATAAAAATTAATCTTGGAAATAATTCCATTAATCATATCTGATAAAATTTGATTCAATTTCATTAGATCTATCAACAACCAAAATGATCATAGAAAATCTGAGAAGTAACACTGGCAGTAGAAAGCTGCGAAAGTAAAATTTCCGAAAAAAATTAAAATTAGAAGTTTCTCAAGCAAAGGGTAAGATTTGAACGTTGGGAATAAAATTTTGGTAGTAGAACTGTAAATAATTTCATTTCTTTGTAAGTTCAAAAATTAATTATTAGAATTTCTAAAATTATATAATACCTATAAATTTGTGTTTAGATCATCGGATTTCTAAATTGAGACTAAAATGATTATATTGGAACGAAAACAGTAAATAACTTGCCAACCGATCTTAGCCACACGTTTATTGATTACGATTAAACTGCACGAATATAATCAATCATGACGTGCATGCAGGTTAGTTCTTCTCGTTCAGCATAGTGAAGTTTGAACAAAAATGGAATTTGTTGCGGCGAATGAGCCGAGAGACCAGCGCGGTTGTCACTAAACCTTAGAGCTATTTGACACCACGCGCTATTGAACATTAACACGAGAGATTGTTGCCAATCCCAAGAACAGACCGGGTCAATCGCAACACTTACCCAGCTCGCGCTGCTGTTGCCATTAACACGAGCGGCTCGTGTGGATTCGCGAGCGAGCAGTGTATTGGCAACTGTGGCTAGTGCTATGACATTTTTTTTTTATTTTAACACTAATCGCTCGTGCCAGAGTTTCTCCGTGTATGATGAAAAAGTTTAGTCCTACACACCAACATCTGGTCCGCACCTGCACGTAATATTTAAAGTCGAAGACGCCTATTCCGCAGTAGGACGCACTGTACTGCGAAGGTAAGTCAGAAAATCCTGAGGGGGGGGGCCCCCCCGATCGCCGGTTTCGCTACCATTGTAGATCCACGCGTAGATGCCATCTTAGGTTCGCTCTGTCTCCTCACGACACATGAAGGTTTGGCCAGCCTGACGTTGTGATTTTGTCATACCCTGTGGCCACTCATCTCACAGTCGTGAGACATGGGCATAGGTGTGATCTACAGCGGTTCTGCTGGGAGCCTTGAGTAAACGTTACTTAATTCTAGGTTTTGATTATTTATAAAACATTATTTTTGTTTAAAACCAAGGAAGCATATTTAGGAAGCAAGTGTAATTAAGTTTAATGAATAATTGAATATAATTGGAAAATCTCAAGTACAGCCACACAATTGGTTTATTCATATTGCAAAAACATAGTTCACTACGTATGTAGGAAGATTTAAACAAAATATCTAATATACCCAATTTAGTGTAAAAAATACTTTTCACTTGCAGGTTTGTGGAATAAATTTATCGCTCCATTAAATTCAGCCAAGAAAACAATATCCTCCGACATTTTTAGTTTTTCAAATTATAGAAATGCTTTTCTACACGGAAAAAATAAGTTGCCGAAACTTTACTTGACTAGTCAAACATTCTATGATACGCCACTTTTTTCTTAGAATTTCGTATAATTTTCATTAAAGAACCGCAGACTTCATCGAAAAAGTGAAAAAAGTCATCGAATTATTGGAATACAATCTAGGAACATCAGTTTTCGAATTTGTATTCAGCAAATTTTGACAAAGTTCTAGACAAGCATTCAATTTTTCATAAAAAGTCTTCCAGATTCTAAAAGATTCGAAATACAATAACTCTAGCACAGAAACGAATAACTGATTTATAAGTTGTCGAAGAATTCGTTGACTGTCTTCTACATATCTATATATTCACAATGTACAGTCACATTGGATGCTTGTGTTAACACGTCTTCACTGCACGGAAAAAAAAAGTGCTGAAAATTTTCATTGACCGAGTCTGTGACTTTAGGATGGGTCTAAAAGCATTTGATAATTTGAAAATATCGTATTGGAAAATCATGCAAATAGTCCTTGAAGAAATAAAAGACTTCTTATATTGCGTCCAGCATAGTCAGTGAAGCACTCCTAGACTCCATCAACAAAATATCACAGAAAAATTTGTAAGCCGTTCAACACTCCAATATTAAATTCTCAAAGACAGTCAAGGAAGGGTTCGTAGACTGTCAAGCTAGCCATTTATGCTAATAAAAAATAAAAAATTATTTTTCAAATTTATAATATTATTATCTTCAACTTATATATTTATTTAAATATTATTATAACACACACAAGTATTACTTATATCAATCGCTCGCTTTTTACGCTCTAAAAAATCGGACGCACGCTGCGGGGATTCAAACTACCTATCCTAGACACGAGACTAACCCAACTCATTCCTAACCGCGCAAGCCCCTCGGCTAATCGATGGGGCTGAAAACACAGTCAAAAATCTTGGTGTACTGCTACAGCTGAAAACTGCGTGGCTAAGTAAAAAGAATTTTAGTGAGGACTGCGAATTGGACAACTTTCTGCAAGACTGACTTTGCATAACAAATTAAACGCATTGTTTAAACAATTTTTTTTTCAATGGAAAAATATAATTTTCCAAGAAAAATTATTTTTTGTCCAAGGGATGATTTTACGTAAAAAAATAAGTTTTTTCTCCATTTAAACTAAAATTGTTTAAATAATTTTTTCAAATTTATAAGATGTAACATAAAAACTAATTGCACCATTCGATTCTATGGAAAAAAATGAAATCCATGTAATGGAAATTTTTTTCAGAAAATGTCATATGTAGTATAAATAAAAATTTACATAGTACATACTACGGCGAATGATAAAATTTCTGTTTAAAAATCAAATTGAGTTATTCATATTTTTTAAATTGAAGAATTTGATTCCAGATTGAAGAAATTGATAACAAGTCTATACAAAATCAAACTTTTTGTCCCTTGTGCACTTTTTGTGAGACGCACTGTTTATAAGTTGCAACGCTATAAAAAATGTATTTTAATAAAACTGATATATTTACCAAATCATATCAATAAATTATTGATGAACAAAATTTTAAACTTAGGAAAAAACTCACTTGCGTTTACACTCCTAAAAGATAAAAGAAATATTGAGATAGATTCCAAAATACTTTTTATAGATTGTTATTAAATAATTGTTATTTTAAATGAAATTTTTTATGAGAAATAAGAATTTCAACAACAATCTACGAAAATTATTTCAGATTCTATATCAGAATAATAAATTTTGTTGAATAAATAAGGAAATTGTTTAAATAATGGTTGTGTATCTTTTTGAAAAAAATAACCCAGATATTTCGATTCTACTCAGCATTTTTTTTCTAAAAGTAAGAAGTTTCAAGAAGTATTAGTGTTGACTCGATTAACTTCTGAACAACCTTTTATTATTCATTAAAATTATAAATAAGAAGATGGCCATTATGTAAATGTTTTTGTAATGAAAAACAAACACATTTTATTCTATTATCAGACACATTCTTATATTTTATTTCAATATTTTTATAAAAATTTTATATACAGAAATACGAACTTGAAAATAAAATCTGCTTACATCCAGTTTCTTGCAATGTAATAATAGCCATCTTCTAATTTATTTCGAATAGAAATAAGTTTATTATAAGTAATATCGCGAAGATTGAGAAAGACGTAAAATTGTGAAGCCTGTAAATGTTCATTTAAGAAACAATCGTACCTACAAGTTTGTTAAATGAATTTGATATCTAGCAGAATAAGGTAGCAAGTGAATAACATTTTTCAGCTCATCTAAATCTTGGAGATTTAAATCCTTTACGCAACCAGTTGTAAAATTTTTTTGACAATTAATATCTTAATATCTTTATGCGTTTTACAATTACTTTTTGTTGTACATAATTTATTTGCACATTTATTTATTATAAATAAGCAAGCCAATGGTAACCAATTTATTTGTCGACTTGACGCACGCGCAGTGAATGAAGATGCGTGTTTCGGAAGCACTGAATCATCATCCAGTGTCTACTTCAATCATACCAATGTGAATTTGTCTCTGAGCCCCACTGAGCGCGCCTCTGAAAATTCTCGTAGACAGTCATGGACTGTTTTTCTGACTTGCATTCGAGTTCTTAGTTTTTGAATCACGCACTTATTCAATTCAAGTCTTTGCAAATATGAAGTTATTTTATAGCCACTTCATGACTGTATACATTGTTTTTTGTAAACTGTCTTATAAGAATTCCAAGCCTGTTGTTTCTTGACTGCGCTTGAAAACTTCCATGACTTTTCTTTATTTTTCCATGAAAATGTATGACCACTTTATAGAAAGTATACGAGACTTCATAAAAATGATGGCCCGTCCTGAAGTCTAGCACTAATCTACGAAATGTTCCAAGACTTATTTTTTCCGTGTGGGATTTGTGCAAAATATTCAATGTGTTAAGCACGAAGGAATAGTAAGGAGTAGTAGTATCCCTGTACGTGGGGAGTGGGACGAGCGACCTCCCAAGAATTCGTTAATGCTTGCCACGAATGAAAACTCGTATGCTGCCCCGTGCACATGCGCACTGGCGGTTGCCATGCCAACGATGTCAACACGTGTTTGAAGTTTCAAAGTTGTGTTTTGAACAGAATAACCTACAATATTTTGTTCGCTGAAATTAGTATAGCCTACATATGCATCGAAATGTCAAAATATAACATAGGGGAGTGGGTATAACACGTGACTGCAAAAACATCTCTGCGCATGTGCACGGGGCAGCATACGAGTTTTCATTCGTAGCAAGCATTAACGAATTCTTGAACGTCACTTGTCCCACCTCTGCTCAGCAAACATATGGGGTGATACCACTCCTTACTATTCATTCATGGTGTTAAGTTAGCCGTGGGTTCTAGTTGTTAGGGATAAGTTGCGTTCGATGCGTCATAGACATAGGTGTTAGGTAGTTCGAATCCCGCCGCCAAATTTCTTTCGATTTTTCATAGGTTCGTGTGTATCTGTAAAAATAAATATAACTTAAGCGTAAGTGTATGTGAATAACAATATAGTAAATATAACCGCGAAATATATATTTTTTTAACTTGGCCACACTGTTTTCTAAAAACTCGTTAGGAGTCATCGAAAGTTTCATTGGCTGGCTTCGAAGTATTAGTGTATCAGTGTTTCAAGAACTCTATTCCTCTCGTTTTCACATTTTCATTGAAATTATTTTGTACTTTTGACAACTCTTCCTACTTTTTAAACATGTATCAATCAAGTTTCCAAAGACGATTCTTCCAATTCGTGACATACGTTTAGCCCTATCCTAGAGTGATTGACTCAGTCATTCGAAATTTCAACAACTAATTTTTTCCGTGTATGTAAAGAATATTTGAACAGTGGAAGACAATTTATTTCAAGCAAACAAAGTTTAGGGATTGAAATTTTGTTATTAATACTATATCATTATAAGGTGCGAAGTGAAACTTATTTAAAACAATGCAGCATTTTTGTTCTGCCAAATTTTGTCGCCATTTTTAGCAATACTAATGAGGACATTTTTAAAAATTTAAAGTTTTATACCGTCAAGGAAATTTATTTTCACAAAATCCCTGTGTTTGCTCCCTCAAAATGTTCCTTTGATTCCAAACGAAATTTATATTTCAAACACAATCAAAACCTTAAGTCCGTACAATTATTTACGTCTAACACAGTCGAGTCTAAACGTAGGCTGCACTCGAGTTGCGGTCCACGGTCAAAATCAACGGGGGGCATTCTTCGCGTTGCGGGCTCGGATCAGTGCCAGGGGCCTTTCCCCTCCGATCCTTCTTTCCCTCTCCACTTGAGACTTCCTTCATTCCCTTCGTCCCCTTTTTCCCCTGAAATTTCCCTTCACACTTTTTCCAGCCTTAGGACTGGCAGCATTTTCTACGTATCTACTTATACTTGTAACTGGCGCGTTTAAAATTTTTTGGGAAATATGTATTTTTTTTTAATATTCATTATTTGTAGTTCCATAGAATAATTTGAAAATTTGAAACAACCATAAATATTGTTTCTGTTATGAGAAAATAAAAATCCAGTGCACTGAACGCGCGTCGCGCGCTTGTCTTTTTGGAAATTATTAAGTTCTTGTAGTTCCATAAAAAAAATGTGAAAATTTGAAACAACCATAAATATTGGTAATGTTAGAAGAAAATAAAAATACAAGGACATGAGCGCGCATCGCGCGCATGTTTTTTCTTAAATATAAATAAATATGAGTAAATATATAATGATAATAAAATAATTTAATTAAACCCGAATAATTTTTTAATAATTTTTTCCCTTACGTATAAGACACAATAAGACACTGCCAATTATCCTGATTTTCTATACGTACGTACCCATTTCGTAACTATTGAGAAAATCCCCCCCAGTCCCTACTGCCCTGAGTTCGTCGCACGGGTGGGGAAGCGAGTTTGGAACGCAACTTCTCAGACCTAAAGTGACCGCGAAGGGTTTCCTGACCGTGGACCGCAAGTCGAGTGCAGCCCTAAACGTATGGACCTGGCCAGTGGGAGGGGGAGCTGGAAAAGCAAAGGGGGCGGGCTCGTGTCTGGACTACTTAGAAGTGTATACATTGAATTTTTTTTTTGTTTTGGGTGATTCAAACCAATCTATTTAGACTATTACAAATTCCACGATTAGGAAAAATAATAATCCAAAAAATGTTTTATCTATGTCTAAAATTGTACTATTTAATGCATTTTTCCTTACAAAGACTTTTATAATAAAAAGATCTTTATTACACAATGTGCTCGATAGCACGTTAGACATTTCATGAAATGGCTAGAATAGTTTAATTAGTCCGATCTATTAGACTAAATAACTAAAGGTACGTGAGCAGTTCATGAAAACATTACAAGATTTAGGCAGATAGTGTAACTGTCGATTATTAAATAATCCGCTAGCAACTTCTGGTGGAAAAAGATTATTCCGACACACCAACATCTGGTCCGCATCTGCACCTCATGTTCAAAGTCGGAGAGGCCTATTCCACAGTGGCTGTTGTTAGGACGCACTGTACTGTGAAGGTAAGTCAGAAATGAACTATGCATGAGCTCAGAATGAACTATATAGTTATTACATCCATGATATTTATATCATATATCGAATATATATTTTATATAATATATAATATATTTAATAATAATTTAATAATAATAATTAATTTAATAAGAATATATGATATATTTTATACACTGAGAGACCTTTTGTTAGAATAAATGAAAAAAATGAATTAGAATTTTGTATAATATCGTACCAAAATGGGGAAAACCGAGGTTTTATTACACTTATTCGTAGTACAGTACCGAAGTTTAATATTATCATATGAGTATTTAAAACACGAAGAAGACAAAGTAGTATTCTGAATACGAAATATCATGAATCTCCATTTCAAGAATTAACACTATGAAAAAGTGATATTCTTTTTACTGAGTTTTCGAAAAATAATTTTAATAAGAAAAATAGTGAATATCATAATCTCGAAAACGTATTTTAGAAATTGATATTATCAATATGATGTTGACAGCAACCTGAAACGCATAGCAATCTATGAAATCCTTATTCTTGATTTTTCATATAGTTTCGTTTGAGAATGCTCCTGGAGTATTTCCGTCGTTTTCCGATCGAGCTCGATTGTGCAGAGCCGAACAACTTCTTTTTTAAAATAGTAAACAATTTTTCACAGCACGTCTGTGGAAAGTTCGATTTCCCGTGCCCCCGTAGACTCTGGAAAGTTGCCGATTTCTGAGCTTCTCACTTTACACCTCTAGAGGTTGTAAAGTAGCCAAAGGAACAATGTAATGAGACGTATAGAAAATACGACTTACATTGATCGTCGTTTTCTAACCTCACTCTGTTACTGTTTCCTACCACCCTGTGGTGCGGTGTGGTGTGGTGTGGTATTAACTATATTCAATATGAATAATTGTAACAACGATTAATATGATTAGTGGTGATCAAAATAAATAAATAAATAGATTCACTTATTTATTGAGAATCTCACTACGAAAATCGAACTTTTTCCTTAGACTCGCTGTGAAAAGTATTGTACTTGACATGTGAGAAGCAGGCAATCCCCGATTCGTGTGATGTCATCACTCGCCTTCGGCTCGTGGCGCCAACTTCACACTCATAGGGAATTGCCTACTTTCTACACTTGTCAAGTAAATAGCTATTTTATTACTGCAATCTTGTAACGATCAGAAAAAATATATTTTTTTATATTATTATTTAATATTGTACACATTATTTATATCTGTCTCCTTAGTTCTGTCAAAAGATGTTTGGTTGTAGTGAAAAAGGCCCTTTTATCACATGTATACCGGAAGGTTAAGTTTCACAACATTTTAAATAAAAGTTAACTCTTTCTATTTTCAATTAGTTCATTTACTATGGGATTCAAATCATTAGGAATTTTTTCTCTCGAAATTTATACACTAAACAGGGGTCTCCACAATCGACAAGTGCAGCGTGACCCAGGATCGCTCCACCTGTTTCAAGATCTACCATTTTTTTTTCGAAGGAAAACTGAGAGAAAATTTACGACCTCTCGGGAAAAAATCCCTGTTGGAAGGGCTCAGTTCTGAAATTTGAACATGAAGGACCCTTTTTTTTCAAAGGGTTTCAAGCGGCTCGAATCAGGTAAAGGATTTTGACAGTTCTGGGTTAGAGCTTGGTAGATCCGACCTACTGGCCTGGGATCGCTAGTAGATACAGGATCTACTTTTGGAGACCCCTGCACTAAGATAATAAGATTTAATTGAATGAGTACAATTTATAAAATATTACATCTAAATACACTCAGGTTTATTATAATGAGTTACTGAGATATCAAATTGGATAATGTTATTCATACAAGAATATTATCAGTTCCTTTAAAAAAAATGTATTTTATAAAAAATCAATTTAATCACTGAAAGTGATAAAATGTTTAACCTATCTATCAGCAAAATTTTTGAAGCAACAAATCACTCGTGAAACAGGGCCCAGATATTTTTTATTCTGCCCTGAATTGTCAAGCGACGCCGCCATGCCGAGATTTTTGCCAAATATTCCATAATATAAGTTAGCCGTGGGGTTTAGTTGTTAGGGATAAAATGCGTTAGTGCTTTGGGTAAGTTAGGTTCGAATCTCGCCGCAGCGATTCCGATTTTTTATAGCGATTAAGCGTGCGATTATGTATGTAGTGAATAAATTAAAAAATTATAATTGTATGCGTGTTTCCGTATTTAATTGTATTTAATTTGTATATTTAGTTCCTCCTTATGAAGGTTAAATCTTTTGGTGGAGTGAGTTATTTTTCATATAGTTGTTTGAGATTCTCATATGCTTTGTATGACAACTTCAAAAGATGTTTTCACTCTTTCGAATAAAATGTATTACCATCGTTTTAACTTCGCTTGTCAACTTCGATATAGTGAATTTTAAATTCTCGCAAGTTTTATAAGAGTTAATGCAACATCCTTTCCATTTGTTCAAACAAAAATATTAATTTTGCCGGCTGAAAAGCACTATATTAATTTTTGATACGCAAACCCTGTGTTCCCTATTTTGGAACGATATTATACTAAATTCTCATTCATTGTTATCATTTATTCTAACAAAAAGTCTATCAGTGTATAATATTTTCATTAAAAAAGTAAACTTTCCTTATCAGAAAGGAAATATCGTTAATTTGATGCACTTTGGTATATAAAACTAGAACGTGCCGATGTCGCGAAAGGAAAGTTGAATTTATGTTATAGAAAAACAATAAATCTTAAAGTAATCGACTTAGTGACGATGAGTTTCATCGACACGAACGTCACGATCATTGTCATCGTCATTCTTCTCATTGCACGAGATTGACTGGTGCTGTTACTTTCTATTACTGCCTATTAACAATATCGTTACGGTAGTTAAATCTACAGTGAAACACTTCCTACAAGGCGTTAACTACAAAATTATAAATAGACTATTAAAATTAGAAATGCCTTGTTCTTGATCATTCATACCGAATGACAAGGAGTGAGTCGATTGTTTCAGTCGATACTCTTTGACATGTGATTACGTTGTTATTTAATAGATTTACTGGATAATCTCTAGAAGACAAATTGTTATCTAGCTAGGCTATCTTGTTAGCTTGGATATTCCCTTACAAAAGTAAATCGAGCCTACTTCACATTGCGGAGAAAGTTTCTCGCTACGTTCTTGCAAGAACGCCATCCTCCTGTAGACTTACGGTAGGCAAAACCTTGCTGAGCAGTCAGTTGTAAAAAATGCAATACTTATTGCACACGTTGTTCACGGATCCATGGAAAAGGTCGTTGCGTAATTTCCAATTGTCCACTGGCAACAGACGTTTCAGATTTTGAAGTGTAGGAGACAAAAGTGTGGAAACATAAATTTTTATTTCGTTTATGGGTCGTGATCATTGTCAAAACGTTATGAAATTTGGTTAACGAAAAAAACCAAACACTTTCTACAATTAAAATTATACTACACAAATTTAAGGGATGAAAAACCAAGAAGCGAAACGTACAACTATTAAGGTAAGCGTCCCAATAATCGTGACCTTAGTCCCAGTAATCGTGATGCCAATTTTCTTGCTTTTTATATTATTTGAATGAATGTAACTTCTATTTGCTATTATGAAATACTAGAAATAAGTGAGTTTTATCATTGAATGTTACTTTTAACAAATTTTTGTAACAATATATTCAAACTCTAACCAAGTTTCACGATAACTGGGACATTTACTTTAAGTTTTTTATTTATACATATAGTAGCAGAGAAATCATAAGAAAATGTTCTTATACCTTTGATGACTCTATTGTTTGAAATTGGTGACAATGAATGTTTGAAAAATTATAATTGGCCAAATTCTTAAGATTGAGATTTGGGTATCTTGAATGGTATTTTAATTGTCTATATTCAATTTAACGTTTCACGTGATCCAGTATCCCTATATACAATATTACTGGCTTACATAAAAGTATAATTAACTGTTTTTAACTTAATTTATTTAGTCAAGGAATTATATTATGAAAACAATGATGATTTCATCAATTATTGCTATGCGAAAAAAACATAATATTGACACTTCTTCAGAGCTAAAGCTATTTACTTTCTCGAGATGCAGAATAAATCTGGAATGCCCATAATTGGTTATATTTTATCAGCTTCAGAAGAAAATTGTAATTCAATTAGAGATATAACTGGATTGACGACATTTCTCAGCATTATCTGAAGCAGATCAATTAAATCGAGACACTTATAGATCAAAGAGAAATCAATGGGCATCGCACTATATGCGGTAACTTACAAAGAAATTCATTATGATAGAAATGTGTTTCGATAATTGTAACTCATTCCTCCAATTAGTATATATGTATCACTCTATGAAGTGGTTCTTACAGCAAGGCAATCATTTAATTAGTTTAATGAAAGTCAGGATTAATGCTCTAACAAAAGGTGAACTTTTAAGCTAATTTAAAATTGTTTTAAATTTGCATGTATATGTTCTTGGCTGTGAACTACGCTTATACGTAATAAATTATTATAAAGACTGAAGCGAAATTGGAAAATTTATATTTATTCAACTTTTCGATTTTTAATGAACTCAAATTAAACCGAGAATCATATATAAAACAGGCCATTCGATAAAAAAAATAAGTTTGAATTCTATTCTATTCTTTTCTAGTCTATTCCTTGAATTCTATCTTGCATAAGAGATCATTTCATAATAATGAGAGAAGAATTACCAATGGTTTCATTGATTCCTAAACCGAAGCGGTTTCCTGCTTTCTCGTGGGATGAAAAATAAAATGAGGAAGTTTAGTCGACTTATCACCATTTAACCACTAACCAAAATCACTCGTATAATAAGACGCAACTTTGCTTGGCACAACCGGGTGTTTTTTTTTTATATCTATTCAATTTTCCTTGTAATTCTCAATTATTCAGTTCACTTTTTTCTTCCTTTTCAGAAAAAAATACTTATAATGTAAAGAAATTTAGAAGCTAGCTGATTTATTTGAATTTAAAAGCAACAAGTGGGAAACCTATTTAAGTTTCCTCAATTCAATCTTTTAATGTGACAATTTAGGGTCAATTTTCCTATGAGTTAGAGAAATCTCAATACTGGTGACCATAAAGGATATTTTCCCTATCAAAATACATTCCATCACTTTGCTCACAAAAAATGTAGACCCGAAATATGAACAGAAATAATATCTTGAAAACGGCCATCACGAATATCAAAGTGAAAGGAACAAAAAGGTAATTTCTATTTAGAAAATTGCTTTGATTTTTTATAATACAAGGATCAGATTATACAACAGATGATTATAATTGAGCGAATCCATTTAAGGTCATACAGGCAATGCAACTTCAAATCACAGAATCATTCACCATACCTAAATAATGTTGCTTTTCAAAGGAAATAATATGACACGTAGGGGAGAGTGCCCTTGGTTGGGACGTTTTTTGTTTTTTGCTCATAAGAATAATAAATATATGAATATAATTAATTTTGTATGCTTATACATAAGAGTGATGCTTAACTATAACTTAGAAACAGATAACATGAAATATGAAAACAAATTGTTGATTTGAGAATGATTTGTTTAAATCGATGAAAACGTCCCAACCAAGGGCACTCGGTCTTTGGTTGGGACACGTCGGTCCTTGGTTGGGACACTTAAAAAAAAAGTGTATTTATGAATGAGTGATTAAACTAAAGTGATACAATATTTAGAAAGAAGTAATAAATATAGGAAATGTATAAGGGAAACAAGATATGTCATGTAAAAGATTTTTCTGTAAATGCAGCAATATATTACAGCTGTGTAAAATTGGTCAGTTTCATAAAGTTTATATTGAACAAATAAAACAGTTCTTGATATAACTAACATTATTCACTCTGAAATATAGAGAATGATATTAACTAGAAGTATTATATATGTATACATATATAATTATTTATTTATTAATTTTTCAAAAATTTGAACAATAAAATATATGAAACTTTGAAATTGGTCTTTTTGTCCATCTAGAACATGTTAACAAATCTTCAAAATGTCGGATAATCGAAAACAATTATTTTTAAGTGGAAACCACATAATTCCATGAACAATTATTACTCGATTCACTTATTTAAAGATATAGCATTCGTAATAGCATGTTTTATAGGTTATACATTGAAAGAAAAACGACTTCTGCCAAGTTAACTTAATATTCTTATGTGAAATTTTTATAATCATTATTTTCTAAAGTTGAACAGCTTGCCTCAATGTTGTTCTCAATAAACAATCGCTATTTACAACATCGACGCTATTTACCAGCATTTTTCTTCTACTGTTATCGAAAGCGAAAACAAAATCAAATGTAATGAGCATGCGCGAAGTGTCCCAACCAAGGAACATGCAGGTATCCCAACCAAGGAATATTCCGTGCGCATAGAAAATAATTTTTTACACATAGTTAGTGTTAGTATTTTTGAAAAACATGAATGGTTATATAAAACTAATTAAATTCCCTACAAGCAGATATTTTTTATTTTGCGAAAATATTTTGATAAGATAATAAAAATTCACTGGAAAAATACCCTAACATTTTACTTTTGATAGCTGTGAGTGATTTTCGTTCATATCTAGGGGTAAGCTAAACAAAAATAATTTTCACTTTAGCCATTCATGCCTTATAATAAATGAAAACTGAAATAATTTTTTCAGATTTTTAATGCTTAATCTATAACATTTATCCCCGCTGTCCCAACCAAGGACCGTCCCAACCAAGGGCACTCTCCCCTACTTTATCGCTGTAAGAAAAAATTGCGAAGTTATCAGTATTTAGTAGCATATTATTATGCACCAAGGGGGAGAAGAGGTGCTTCTTCGACGAGTGTATGTTTTCAGTACAAGTCGTGGGCGAGCGTGCAGCGAGAGCCGGAGACGATTACTGAAAACATAAGTAAGTCGAAAAAGCGCCTCTCCCCCTTGGTGCATACAATATTTTGTATAAAAAATGGATGATTTCAGACATTTCTCGAAATGCAGTTATGATTTCAGGCCGGAAATTTGTGGTAATTTGCGGTAATTTTAAAGGTGATTGATGGTAACTTACTATAAATTGCCCAAAATTAAATTTAAAAATGTCTATAAATTTGCGGAAAGGACCCCGCACCAAACACATTTTTAAAAAAGGTCTCGGTGGAATTTTCAAAGATTTTGATATTTTGTTAGTTTATGCTCTCCTGATCAAAAAGCCTTATGAAAAAAACTCAAATTATGAACAGTTTTTGCGCTACGGCGATTTAAAAGTCACATTTTGGCACATACACTGTTAAAAAAATATGATCGAAATTTAATATACATGTGAGTAAAGTCATTTGTATATACCGTGAATTAATTTTAATATAACATCATGTTGTAAAATTAATATACATGTATATTAGAGTCGGTAAAACAGAGTCCGTGAAAACAAGTCCTTTGATGCCTTCAGATCTTGTCAAATATTAAAAAATGAAGTAATAACCTTAAATTCGTCGACTTCATTCCTACTTACAATCAAAGTGCAACGTACGGGTGGAATTTGTTCTAAAATTCGCTGTGAATGTTAGAATTTTAACGTGAGTACAGGTGCTCGGGGCTTAGGTTTCTTAATTATTTGTTTAATTGAACTTTTCTCTCAAAAAACATTGTAATTTATATTTATCTTGGAAAAAATATTATGTTTGATTATTTATAATTGAAAATTGCTGCCAAAATTGTTTTTAATTTGAGTCAACTGCAAATATCTGACGTTTCTAATAAATGATCGATCAATATGCGGTATATGAAATTTAATAACATAGTCTCTTAATGACGATTTCATATACCTAGATTTTAAATTTATTATACAAATATATACGAAATGTATATTAAAATTGTAAACATTTTTAGCAGTGTATTTTTACCTGTCGCAGACTGTTTTTTCTACCCTTTACATTGCATAGTGGTAATAATATCAGTGCAGACGAGAATCTGATCTTGGTAAGTAGCTTCTGTAGGATAGTAATCTTCAGAAAGAAAGACAAAATATACAAGAAAAAACGCCTCTTGATAATAGAAATCGAATTTCGCGTTTGAAGCTCGATAACATGCAATTAGATGAAGGCTTTGTGCGTTGCCTAAACGCTTAGCGCTTATCACTTCCAACGCGATTACATCGCATTGTTCGTCCGTGCAATTCTTTTTCTGCATAAACTTACACGAGAGCAATGCAAATGGTGGCAAAAGTCTGTGATATATTCCACTTCACAGGTAAAAATATGTACCCAAATCTGACTTTTAAATTAATTTAATTAATTAATTAATTTAAATTAATTTGAGTTTTTGCCATTAGGATTTTTTGATCAGGAGAGTATAATCTAAAAAAAAAACAAAAACTTTGAAAATTCCACCGCGAACTTTTTTACCATGTATTTGGTGCGGGGTCCTCTATGGAAATTTTCGGTAAGTTTGCAGGTAAATATGGTAACTTACTATCAATTACCCAAAACTCATTTGTATAAATTTCCAGAAGTTTATGAAAATTTTCAGACTTTTATGTTAATTTTACAGGTAAACATGATAACTTACCATGAAATTCCCAAAATTCATTTTAAAAAATTTCCATGAATTTCTGGAAATTTATGAAAGTATTTGGTCATTTATGGTAACTATGTGGGGAACCATACATAATAATTTTGTGAGGCTCCTCACTTGGGGTGATCGCTAGAGAGATTGATCAGCAACCTGGGTCGGAGCAGTGTTGCGGAGTGAACGTGTAATTTATATAAATAACACGAGAACTCCAGATCAATCTAAAACATCTATACATAACACCTACATACCCATCCACCCTATACCCATATACCGATCAACCTCATACCTATATACCTATTCCACTACTTTCCAACCGAACAAGTCACGCCTACCCCGGAAGGGAAAAGGCTTAATGGTATAATAATACCGGTAAATATGGTAAGTTACCATAAATTACCCAATATTGAAGTTTAAAATTTCTAAAAATGTCCGGAAATTTATGACAATTTTCGTTCATTAATGGTAATTTTACAGGTAAACATAGTTACCACAAATTACCCAAAATTCATGTTACAACATTTCCATAAATTTCCTTAAATTTATGAAATTTTTCGGTAATTTTCGGTATTTTACGGTAATTTGATCAGTTACATATGGTAACTTTCCATGAATAACCACATCATTCTATTATCTACAACCAAAATTTCCTCACAGTTTTTACGGTGAGTGGACTGATAATCGTAAAATGCGAGCTCATAGATGCATAATTTTCATTATTAACCTCTGATGTCCCTTTTCAGTCCCTAGGGAGTCAAAAGTAGAGCTTCAGTCCCGCTTCATAGGCGTCGAAAAGGGTTGAAATCATGTATGTGTCATAAAAATTAATTTTATTAACTTCTTATGCCTTAAGGAATATGCAAAAGAGGTCAACCACCTTCAATTTTGTTGAAACTTACATATTTTATGTATTTTTTGATTACTCTCTTAACCATGCGACCCCCCCCCCCCCCCAACCCTCATAAAAATCATTGGAAATTGGTCGGGGTGGCATTTCGACTCCGTTTCCCCATTTCATTTCAGTTAATGTCCGATTTTGGGCAATTTGTGTGTGTGGGGGGGGGGGGGCGTAGAGTTTCAGTAAGACCTGTGAAATAGTTGGAAAAGTTTTTATACGCGGGGGGTATGGTGGTGGGGAGGGGGGGATTGCAAAGTTGGAAAAGGGATCGGGGTGCCTTCGAATTTGCAACGATACCGATTGGGTGGAATTTACGACTCGTAGGTACCCCAGACCCCTTTTCAACGGTTTTTGGAGGGGTGCACGAAAAAAAGTGGATAGTTAGATTCACATTTTATGTATAGTTGACTTGAAGTTTACTTGTTCGCATTGTACAAGAAACAATTCAAATAGTTTTTGATACTAAATGAGATAGTGATCTCAAAATATACAAAACCTAAAGTCAGCATTACTACTTCAAATTGTAAAAAGAAAGATTACTAGAACAAGTAGCTTCAATAACTATTTGTAATAGTACAGTTGAACATGTAAACTGTATGAGTAACTAATTTTCATAGTAAGCAAAGAATTGTGAGTTTGACTTTTGCAAGTGGAGTTCGATCTCCTTTTTCGCATTGCAATAAGCACTGCGCGAGATTGTTAGCCTTACTATTCGGAATTGTAAGTGAGCTCAGTGGCACAACTAGAAACATGTGGGCCCCTCCGAACATTTTTTATGAGGTCCGTTTGAAATTAAAAAGGAGGACGACCTATAACTTGTTTATCAGTAAAACAACAGATTTTCGCTTCTCAATGCCTTTTGACAGTTTACAAAATGAAATAAATTGTGGGAAACTATTTTATAATGTTTTCTCTTTTATCATAATATTAGTTGAGATAATCATTGTAAATAAACATAGTGAATAACTTTACTTCATACTTCAATACTGTTTTTTTTTAACGAAATTGTCAGAATTTGAAAATATTCTAATGAATTATATTTAAAAAATACTTTTTTTACGTTATTCCTAGTATGGAATTTTCTGCTTATGATATTTTTAATTTCTTATAACACAATACATGATTGGGATCGTACTTGATTAGGCCACCCAGGTTCAAACATTATATTATTTGGAGGAATTTTTTTTAGTGTAATAATGCATTGTTTTTGACATATCATTTTTTTCAATTTTTTGACACGATAATTGAAAAATAATTTGTAATAAAATTTTAGTTAAAATTCTTTTCCAATTTTAACTTAGTAATAATTTGTTCAACCTTTTTACATTGATATTTGTAGAAATTACTATCATTTAATGAAAAAAAAATATTTTCTCATTTGAGGGTTGACCAAGAAAACGATTCTCTGAGAACGGCAATTAAATCCGAACTCAAGAGAATAAATATCATGGTCTATGGCTTAATGTCTCTGTTTGTTAAATTCTTTAAGAAGGAAATTAGAAACACAATATTAACAATTCAATCTGTGCAAAATTTATATTTTTGAACAAAAAGGCTCAGAAACATTGTGAATCCAAAAATCAGTTGTTTTGAAAAAACATTCAAAAAGTTCAATATATGCAAAAATAATTGCATAAAAAGGCCTAAAAATTTGTTTCCAAACAACTTTTTAGAGTTTTAACAACAAGAAAATCTACCATGCTACTGTGTTGTCGCGATTTTTAATGTTTAATTTCTCAGAACCGATTTTTTTTTTTTGCATAAAACAGTTTTTATTCTAATTCAGCATCCCCATATCTCATGAGAAAAATGTTATTTTTGCAAAAAATTGAAATTTGAATCTCTATTCAACGTTTCTCTCATCTTAAAATAAAAAATATTCTTAGTAATTTATATTTATTATTATAAAATTATTAAAATAACAATTTTTAAATACTACATATTTTGTATTATTGAAAATTAAGACTTGCAAAATGTTTTCGAATGAAATTTTTGGAATTTTTAATTTGATTTTATTATCACCTCACTTTATTCAAAACGCAACATTCATTTACATAACTGATATATAAATAAAAAAGATGAGTGTGTCAGGTGAGCAGATTCCTACCTTACCGACACTTTTTTCATTTGTCAACTTATGTTCACACGAATAGCCAAATCGAGTTGAAAATTTGGGATAATAAATAAGAAGCACTAAGAAAGGCACTAGAGTGTAATAATTATAAAAAAAGTTTTTTTTTGTAGAATATTTTTTTTTGCTTTCTTCATGATTATTACAATTTAGGACCAGAGCCGCCTTCCTTAGTGCTTCTTATCTATTATCCCCAATTTTCAACTCGATATGGCTATTATTCGTGTGAAAATAATTTGACAAATAAAAAAGTGCCGGTAAAGTAGGAATCTGGTCACGTGACGCACTCATATTTTTTATTTATATATCAGTTATGTAAATGAATGTTGCGTTTTAAATAAAGTGAGGTGATAATAAAATCAAATTAAAAATTTCAAAAATTTTCATTTTAATAATTTTTTAATAATACATATTAATTACTAAGAATATATTTACTGTATGAGTTAATACTTCTAAGCAGAATATTTTTCCCAAGCTCGTTACAAAATATTAGATATCATCTGCAAGAGATTAATTTAAATAATTTTAAGTAAACACTTCTTAGCTGGCCACGTTTTTCTCAGAGAAACCGTTTGACCGAGAGTTTGTCAAACAAATGTAAGTGCTTCCTTAGTTGCTTAGTTTACTTGACTAACGCGTTGGCTAGATGTAGGTTTTAGGACAGGTTTTAGGTAGTTAAGTAGGGTTCGATTCCCCAGCGGGGGCGATTTTTTGAAGTGTTTGAGCGTCCTCTGTGCGTGAAATTGTGTGAGAATAATCGTAAATTAAGTGCAATAATCATACATAAAATAATTTTTTTTTTCAAATCGATCGACATTTTAGATCAGTGTTGTTGTTTGATTTATAAATCGTTTACAGAATGCGTGCAGTACATATACACATATACATATATGTTACAATGCGAAATCGGCAAAGTTACTCTTCACAGAAGTAAGGCTTACAACACGAAATAGTAACTCTTCTTCTCGCTGAGTGTGCTCTCTTTTAAAACGTCAGTTTAACTCGCCTAAACACAAAATAGTTATTTCAACAATATTCACAGCCGAAAAGCTGCATTTCAATTCAAAATAGTTAGAACTACTGGTTTAGAGAGTTCTTCTAACGATCCACTTTTTTTCGTGTGGGGGGTTAAAGTTTTTTGGGGGATGGGTGCTTGTAGAACGTTGTTCGGAGGGAGTTTTCCGTTTTATTAGGGTTATTAATAAAAATAATACATAAAGTAAGTTTTAAGGAAATAAAAAAATCGACATTTTCAATAGAAAAATCTCGATATCTCGAAAACGGTAAAAAGCAACACTTTTCTCGGTCAGATTTGTGTTCAGCGTTAAAAAATACATCAAATATGTGAGCTTTAACAAAATCAAAGGTGATACTGAATGAAGTTTTCTTATGACGGAAATTTCTATAATTGATTATTTTCATTCTGATCTTCGAGGTTACAAATTTCCAATGTGTATTTTTCTTCACTCGTACTGAAGCAATTCAACACTTTCAATAAAATCAATTCTACAGTTTCACCAATCAAATTATGACTTGAGAAACAAATCTTTAGAAACGAGTAATTAGAAATTTTTTTCATTCACAGTTGATTTACTTATATTGGCAAATACCTTTTAACTCACAGTTAGATATATTTTACTATGACTGGCAATTCCCATGGATATTTCGTGTATATTACCTTGCTTATATGATTTTAAATCTTTCAAATTTTTTATTCATTTTTTTAAACTTAACCAAACGTGATTATTATTGAACTGTGCTTAGCACACTCGCATTCACTAGGTATATACAGTATGTTGCACAAGAGCGTGGATAGCGTTACTCCTACCATGTAAACAATAGACGAACAATAGAAGAATATTATAATTGTATGCACGAACTTCAGAGTTCAGACTCTCGGGCGCTGCGCACAACGTGCCACGGCGTACGTTCTTAATTATTTCTCGGAAACTAAGGGAGATCCCATTTTGATATTATCAGGGTTTGTAGAGGGCATTGTAACCTATCTATATAAAAAAGCGCAAAAAATAAAAAGTGTTTTTTTTCCGGAAATTCAGTTGCAATAGTATATTGTGCTACAAGTTGAAAGAGCCAGAGATTTAAAACGAGTTTTAAATCGTCGCTTTTTCAATGTGTGGGACACGATACTTTTTCTATAATTTGTTTAAAAAGTTCAAGGTTTTTTTTACCTCTTTTTTGTGTAAAAAGAAGGCGATTTTTTGTCGATTGACGCAACAATAACAATGGCAATTATCGAAACCATGGCAGTAATAATAAGCTGGTTTTCACAATTAATAATTGGTCCATAAAGTTAAGTGCTCCAAAATATACGATTTTTCGTGAAAAAAACCAAGCACAGCATTTTCGGAGAAACTGACGGTGTTTTTTTTTTTTTGCTTTTGCCAAGTGACAAAAGTACATACAAAATACACAACTCGAGTCTCTTCAGGAAATTGATTTAGGTTAGGGACGAGAGTCGAAAAATAGGATGAAGTTGACTGCACACGATGCACGAGCACACCCGAGGCAGCACGAAGACACCCGAAGTAACACAAAGCAGTTTGCACTTTATTTACTTTTTTCACTGCGTCCATTTACTTTTTCCGCTGCATCCGTCCACTTTTTTCACTGTTGCTCCGAAAGGTCGGCACTGCGCATGCGCCACGTCATCGACCAAAAATCGGTAAGTTACCATATTCACCTGTAATATTACCATGAATGACAGAAAATTTCCGTAAATCATAACTGTATTTCGAAAAATGTCTGAAATCATCCATTTGTTATAAAAAATATATCGTATGCGCCAAGGGGGAGAGGCACTTTTTCTCCCCCTAGGTGCATAATATACTATTTGACCCGGGATGAAGGCTAAAAACACCCTTAAATCGTGGAAAAATTGTACATGAAATAAACTTAAAAAATGCTGGCATCACTTTTCCTTGGTCGACCATATTTTTCGAGATCTCCACCCTAAGAGTAGGGGGTGAGTTGTGCAGCGCGGGTCGTACGCTCCTTTCGTAGCTCATATCTCGAAATGGGGTCGTGTTGGATGAAAGTGTACCGTACTGAAATCATAGAAAATTTTCCGTTCTATAACTTAAGTTTCATGCATATTCGTCGAGAAACCATCTCATTTGGAGATATGAGCCTGGACAGGAGCGTGAGACCATAATAGGTGAGATTCCTAATTATTGGCTTAAATAACAAAATAACAATTACTGAACAGGCTTTTTTAAAACTTTTTACTACACATATTTATCAACACAATGCGAAAGTTTTGATTGAAAGCGGTTGATTGCCGCCAGGTTCTAAGCTTTTTCATTTTTTAACGTGATTCCTCTATATAGCCGAAAATCTGGTCGAAAGTATGCCTCGAGCCATGGAAAACTGTGGAGTAAACGCATTTGAGCCGAAATTACATATTTTAAGTCTATATAAATAATACATGTAGATGGTAAAAAGAAACTGACATACTTCA
>CAKNXH010061536.1:198471-238920 GCA_932178445.1 Andricus quercusramuli
GCTAAATATCTGATCCGTACATGATCTTCCTGGCATAAATCCACTTTCCATATTTTCTCTTCTGTAATTTGCATTACCCTACGGACAAGTAATTTTGAGTATATTTTACTTACGGTACTTAGTAGGCTGATACCTCTGTAATTACTGCAGTTGCTTTTATCTCCTTTTCTTTTGTATATTGGTACGATAATCGCTTTTCTCCAATCGTTTGGACTTCTCCCGTTTCGATACATAAATTTATTAATTCGCACAACCTGTGAGGTGTGTACTCGCCACCGTATTTAAGCATTTCAGCGCTAATATTGTCTATACCCGCAGCCTTACTGTTTTTCAAGTTCTTAATTATATCTCTGACCTCAGTGACACAGACTTTTTCAATTGGGTTTTCTAATGCATTATCTTCTATGTCGCAGTTTTGTTGTCCGATATTTTCAACTCCCAATAGTTCTTTGAAAGACTCTTTCAAAGCGTCTACTATTCCGTCTATATCATATAGCATTTCGCCTTTGCTGTTTCTCATGCTAGCAAACTCTGTACTTTTACTTTCCTTCAACTGTTTATATAATAGTTTCATAATTCCTTCAAAGTAGTTCAGTATTTTATTCTCTTCTTCTGTTCTGATTTTCTCTTTACTCTCTTTGACTAGTCGTTTAACTTTCCTATTTTTGTGTCTGTAATCATTTTTAAGTCTAGTTCTCTCCTCATCGCTAAGACCTGTCATGTTCAGCGTTTTATTGTGCGCTTCTTTCTTTTCTTTTTGGGCTGCCGCAATTTCATCGTTCCACCACGCATCGCCAGACTTTCTTCCTACAACCGCTGTACCACATACTTCGGTCGCAGTTTTGACAATGACATCCCGTAATAAAGTCCTCGCGCCCTCTATATCTTTATTGCTTATAAGCGCTTCCCACGTTGCCCTATATATATGCTTTCAGTTAACCTCTTTTTAAACTCTGTTTGCACTTCTTGTCTCTGTAAATTTTCAATTTTTATTCGTGTTTGTTTCGTTTTCTTTTTTTTTCTTTGTTCTCCATCCCCGCCCTAAGTTTATTTTGCAAACTAAAAGGTAATGATCAGAATTGCATTCGGAACCCCTCATGACTCTTGTATCTTTAAATAGTTCTCTTAATCTTTCATCCGCAATAACAAAGTCAATTATGCTGTGGCTATTTCCTTTACGCCAGGTGTACATGTGGATCATTTTATGTCTAAACCAAGTATTTGTAATAAATAGGCCCTTTTCTAAGCATAAACTAACTAGCTTTTCCCCGTTATAATTTATTCTTGTTGGATCTCCAAAATTACCTAGCACCCTTTCTGTATCTGTATCCTGACGTTGGACACCGACCCATCCGTTCATATCTCCTAGCAGAATTATTCTTTCACCTTGATCGCAAATACTTATTGTATCATTTAGAGTGTCCCAGAAGGCGTCCTTAACTTCCCTCGAATCGCTATCAACTGGTGCGTAGCACGCTACGATAAATAATCTTCTGATTCCTACCTTCATTCTAGCCCACAGCAATCTGGGTGATACAAAATTATGCTCTATGAGATGATGACTTGCTTTTTCACTCATAATTAAACCGACCCCTTGACTACGATGCGATTCGCTATCTACTCCTGACCATATTTCACAACCGCCTTTCAACACCCCATTTCCTATTTTTCTAAATTCGCAACCCTTTTTCTTTGTCTCAGGTACACAAAGAATGTCTAGTTTCCTTACGTGCATAGTTTCTCGTAGTTCTCTTCTCTTCAGATCATTAACTCCTCTAGCATTCCAAACACCCAGTCTCCATTCATCGCCCGAAACAGGACCTTTACGCTTACCGTGTGCATGCCTTTGGTCAAACCGAGTTTGAGTCCATTCCGAGTTTGAGGTATATAAATTGGCTTAAATAAAACGCTAATGTATAATATCTTAAAAGTATGAATTTTATAAAATTTACAAGAAAGTTTTAACTTCTGTGATATTTTTTTTTCAGGACTAAGTATGCATGAAGTTCGTTCTATCATGCTCTGTAGCTATTGAAAAAAATTGTATTCCGCTCAAGCGGAAAGTTTCGACCGGCATCATACTATTTACATTTTTCACCTATTGCGTGTTTGGGGTTAGCACCCAAAATAAATGTCCGAAACTTTAGAGTTTATTTAACGGTAAGTAGAAAAAATTAAGAACTTAATGTTACGTTACGTATTATTTGTATAATTTTCATCATACGATTATTGTATGAGTTTCAGAAAACTAATGGTTACACATCTTTTGATAGCTGCATTAGAGACTCTCTTAAACTGAACCAGTGAAATTGTCACTGGTTGAATCAGTATTTTAAATTATCACTGGGAAACCAGTGATATTTCCACTTTGACTAGATGAACCAGTAAGTCGCCGGTAAGTCTTGGCATTTCTCGAGTGAAAACGAACCTTATTGTGTACTAGTGTTGATTTTATAAATATTTGACGCCTGTCTGCATATTGAGCAGGAGATGTAATGTCTTTCGCTTGATAATGGGAGGCCCCTGGCCACTTGGGTGACCGATAGAGCGGAGTACAATTATTTTTTCAAGAGTTCGTTTTTCATTCTTGCGATTAAATTATTAAATGTTATACATCCGAAACCACCATGTTATGAGCATACAGGTATAACGCCCCTGAGCGAATTTCCCGTCATACGAGATTACCAAACACAGCCAAGCTGATGACTGCCACGTCAGTCATATGGTTTCACGGCCGAAGACATTATAAAAATAACGACTCACTTTTCAGACAGCCCTACAGTCTCGTAACATGTTGATTTCGAATAAAATATCGTACATCACTCGTAGGGTTAGATAGGTACTCGCGTGGAGCTCAATGTTCGCAAGGACGTCCTGTTAACATGATCTCCCCGTAAAGACCTGTATAACCCTACTTGTGATGTAATATACTATAAATTACTAACATTTATATTATTTTTTCATCAATAACTTTTCTTTTAATATGTTACTTGAGAAAAAATTATTGATAAAAAATATTTTAATTGAGTGAAATTTTTCAATTCTAGCGAAAACAAATAATTTCACTGATTAAAAAAGATTTTCAGTTATTTTAATTGTCAGCGACCTTTTTTTTTGGCGAGGCTCTTTGCACCTTAGACTTGGAATTAAATAATAGTGAACCTGTTGTGGGCTTTCTCAAAGTGCACAGCGGAGAAAGCTCGCCGCAGATAAAATTATAGGGAAAATAAGTTATGGCGTTGGATTGTGGGGTCTTGGCCGCCTAGGATGGCCTTTTCAAGTCTATTATTAACACCAATATCTCACTTTCATTCTCTATAAACATGAGAAATGGTGACATCTACTTCTAGATTCATACCTATAATTACAAAATGGGTTTCACATCCGCCAAATTCATTGTCGCGAAACAATTATCTGAAATGGAGTTGTATTGCGAAATGCTTGATGAAAGTTAAAATTCTCAGCAAGTTCTTGCAAAAACTAGATTGCGAAAGTTAAGGAGTAAGTATCCATAATGTGCGTGAATTAGCAGAGAACATTTATGCTCTGGAAAGATAAACATTCTATCCTGCTCAAAGAGTGGTAAAAAACTAAGAAAAAACGATAATAAAAATGTGTAGGTATTATAAAAGAATATTTGCGGATATGAAAAAGCAAAGGACCCAATTTGAATATTGACATAATTTGGTGAATAGTTTTCTATTATATTTTCTACTATATACTCAATTAGTTTTTAGGGAAAGTAAATGTTGAATAGATTCCTAGGATATTGAAAGTAATAGACTTCAGATTAAGTGTAAAGAATAATAATTGATTATTTTGCTTTAGTGAAGGAGCATCATTAAATCTTTAGTAATTGCAATTCCTTTTATTATTATTAAATTTCAGAGGAATTTCTCAGTTGCAAGAAATATTATGAATTTTTCAAGGATAATTGACAACTAACCAATTATAATTTCAGTTAAAAAAGCGATTGCATGTTCAAATAACTGAACAATTTTGAGTTTTGACCAATTAAACTATATATTTGAAACAAATTGTTAGTCTCTTAAAATCTTAAAAGTCTAAGACAAATTTTTTCTCCAGGGAAGATATGGGCAAGGACGGCTAAGGTTCATCTAAATTTGGTCAAAGTATATCAAATCTTCTCGATATGCCTATTACACACTTCGCGATTTAAAATGTATTAAAATTCAGGATTGAAAAATTTTAAACACATCAATTTTCAATGTGAAAATTTCATAACTATTAATTTTTTTTATCGTGAAAATTCATTTTAAAAAAATTGATTAGCAGTTCGAACTCGAAAGTTCATTGGTGGATAAATACTACCAGTGTGGGTCCACCACACCCACGACGGGCCAGCACCACGCAGTATTCCCGAACGGTCACCCATCCAAGTACTAACCGCGCCCAACGCTGCTTAACTTCAGTGATCTTACGGGAACTGGGGTTTTCAGCGAGCAATTAAAATTAAAGTTTCCACAATAGAATTAAAATGCGTTAAAAATTCAATATTATTTTAACTTTTTTTGAAACCTTCAGAACGGAACAATTTCAAACATAAAGTGCTTGAGTATTTAAATGAAATCTTCAAATTTTTCAACCAGTTTTGATTTTTCAATTTAAATCATTGTTACGTGTACATTTTATGATTTCGAATAGAAATATTTCTAATTCGAAATAATTCAAGCAATTTATTTCAATTAAGATTAGTACTAGATTATAATGATCTTGTACTACGCTGCTTGGCGCAAGTTCAAATGTTTATTTAAATAGAATTATATACATATATATGTATATAGTGTTAATATAAAATTATATACAAAAAATCTGCCCGCTCCGAGGGTACATTCTAATCACACGCTTCGCGCGGCTCGATTCGCTCGCAAATTTGAGCGCGCCTAGGGCGCGCACCTGTTGGATCTCGCGCTTCGCGCTCGATAAGATATTCATCTCGCGCTTTGCGCTCGATTATGTGTTCACTTCGTGCTACGCGCTCGGACACATTTGCCTGACGCTTTAAGCTTGGTTCCTCTGGGTTTTCGCACTTCGTGTGCTCGCCATTGCGCGCTTCGCCGGCTAATACTCTTTTAGTAAGCTTCATCGTTATGACCTGCTTTTGGTTTAATTATGTACGTTTTACATAAAAAGAAGAAGTAATCATTCACTTAAGGTTCTATTGACCTATCTATCTTCCTCTATTTCCCCATCTATCTTCCCGTCACTAGCGAATAGGCTACCTAGATATATGTACTTATCAAATTGTTCTAATTTCTCATCACTTAGGACAATGTTACACATTGTTTTATCACCTTTTTCTTCAAACACCATGATTTTTGTTTTATTTGCGTTCATTTTCGCAGTTTTAACAATGATATCCCGTAGCATAGTACAGGCGCCCTCTATATCTTTATTGCTTATAAGCGCTTCCCAAGTTGTCGTATTTATGCGTTCGTTTAACTTATTCTAAAAATCTATCCGCACTTCCGGTTTCTGTAAATTTTCAATCTTGTTTCGTGTTTGTTTCGTTTTGTTTGGTTCTCTTTCTTATATATCCCCGCCCTAACTTTATTTTGGAGACTAGAAGGTAATGTTCAGTATTGCATTCAGAGCCCCTCAAGACTCTTGTATCTTTGATCAGTTCTCTTAATCTTTCATCCGCAATAACGAAGTCAATTATACTGTGGCTATTTTCTGTATGCCAAGTGTACATGTGGATCATTTTTATCTGAACCATAAGTATTTGTAATAAATAGGATAAATAATAGAATAAAACAAAATCTACACCTCCTATGAAAAAGTAACTAATAACAAATTTGTAGATCTTTTTTTTTACGCACAAATTTTGTTCAATCATCATTTGTTGTATCTTGCATAGTTTGACCGTAAAATTGAATTTTTTGATTCATCATTATTTTTTGTGCAATAAAAATGTAAATTTTTGATTTTTCAAAAAAATTCAAAAAGTCGTTATGATAATCTTGTAGACCGTGCAAAAAGAAACATTTGTCTTGTCCTGAGTTTTCTTCTTATCGGGCGTTGTTTGACTGAAAATGTTAATTTTGGTTTCTTTTTTTGGATTTTGAAAATCCTGTAACTCTGAAAATTTTCATTTTATCGAAAAATGTCATGAAAATAAATTATTTGAATTTCCGATTACTATGAACAACCGCACATATAATTTTATAATTTTGAAAAAAATGGTCTCAACAATTTTCAAAATGCTCTCACTGTCAACATGGAGGTCCAGCATTCCTGTATAATTTAGTACCTTACATTCTATTTATCGGACTTATACTTCACTAATCTCAAATTAAACTATTCAGATGTACAATTGAACCAATTCAAACAAAAAAGTTTATATTAGATCATGATAAAAGGTCTCTTCCAAAGTACAAAAGCACTTTTTATGATGAAGAGAGAACGAAAAGTTGTCCTTTTTGCTCCCTCCGAGGTTCCCTCGCATACTCTCGCAGATATCCCACTCACCAGTTGTGCCCCCCCCCCCACTATTCCGAAAAACTGGTCAGGTTTTCGTAACACGCAGATTTTAGTCTCCTTACCATTACTTAGTGATACAATTTTTCAAAAATTGGGTTGGTATTACTTGGTAACAAGGTCGTAGTCAGACAAAATTTTCCGTTCGGGGGGGGATTCGCAGGGGCACACTTACACACATTCGGAAAGGTATAAATATGTATATTATGTATATACCTTGGTTGATACCCCAGTTTACCCTTAATACATGGAAGGTATGGTCCTGGCGGATGGCATCATATATGTTAGAATCTATCAACACAGTAAAAACTAGGCATTCATTTTTATCTGGGACCCTTTCTTGGGCCTTCTAATTCTAATATGATCTCACAAATAGTCTATTTTAGAACCAGTTTCTGTCTTGTTTAGTTTGCTAACTTCAGATTGATAAATGATCCAAGATAGCGAACTAAAATTGTTCAGAGGGTGCATTGTTTCAATTAATCCAAAGTTCAATCTTACAAAAAACAAAAAAAAAAGATGAAATTAAAAATTCGTAAAAATTAGTGTTGAGCCGTCAAACTCAGACGTCGCGAACTTCAGCCGTATGGGTTACCATGGTTTCTAAACTTGACAGTTTAGCATTTGTTTTATAAGATTTGGTTATTGGCAGATGAATCTCATTCCGAGCCTATTTCAATCCACAAATCGCCCCTATTTTATTAGATTGGCGGATCAAACTGAGGTGCAATCGTTTTGTTGCGTGAACTGTTTTAATACCAAATAAGGTTCTAAATCGAATCCTAGTTTTCACAGCGAAGAAAAAAACATATATTAGCTCAAATTTTCACCAAAAAAATGGGAATAATTTCAAATGTAATTGACGCATTATTTGGAAATATGAAAAGAAGCACTAAGATCTTTTAAATTCTTTTTTCTTTTAGAATTTATGTTACAAAGAGTTTTATGTTTTTTATTTTTGAAGAGAAAATGTATAAAAATTGTTATTATACTTGTTTAAATTCATTCGTTCGAAAGAAGTACAATATTTCATTATTCTAAAAGAGTTGCTACAATTTTTAGTCGACATACTTAAATATAAGCATTAATAAGAATGGCTGACAAATGTATCATTTTTTTATATATACCTGAGCTCTTTTCTGAATGTAGGCCGTCAGTATTTCTTCACAGTTCGTTAAATTTTTGTCAGTGTCCTGAAAGAATAATGAAAATTTAAATGTTGTAATATTTCAATGTAGTGCTTTAACATGCATCTCTTTTTAATACAGTAATTTTCATAATAACACAGAATTCTAGCCAACCTGTAAGTTAAGTAAGCAGCATTTTACAAATTAATAAGCATATAAATCATAATTTTATGAAAGGCAACTAGATTATTATTATCATCGTTTCACGTAATGAAATACTTCAAAAAAGATTTACAACGATTAAATGTGACGTTCCGCAAGGAAAGTGCCCACTCTTTGTCTGCATGGACTTACACACGCGGAATATCCGGATAAATTATCGACATTTTAATAGGTTGAATCCTCTATAGTTTGAAAAATGAGCTGCTGGCTCACTTTTGAAGTTGGAACTTCAAAAATCTGCTTTGGTCACTTTCGGGATATAAGTATAATGTTACGAGATAGCAAGTAGGTCCTTTTTTGCGGAACGTCACGAATGATAATTAACGTTAATAACCTTTAGAATGGTCCTCAATTCCGAAATTTTCGTTGGAAACTTTTCTTTATATTGACCCTCTGTTACTTGATCTTTGTAAACTTTGTAAGGATTTTGGCTGAACATAATTGCCTAATTTCGTAATTAAAAATAACAATCGAGAATGGATCAAGCTACCTGACATCTGCAGTGCCGTGACTACTTACGAGGCAATTGTATAGTCTGTGTACGTGGACAAGTTTGTATTTCATCGGTTGCTTGGATACCAAACAGATAAAAAAAATGTTTTCGCTCGATAAACATATTTAATGTTTTCAAATTTTTAATTTTTCGTATTAATAAAATATAAGATAAAGTAAATATATTATAATTTCTAAGTTTTAGGGGATGAATTTCCCTACTGCAGGTAAAATAATTAATGTAGTCTCTATAGTTACCGTCTGTGCAGATAGTTCGGTATCTGCCTTATCCATTTAAGTTATTTGAATTTTAAGTTATATTTATGAATAAACAAATTGCACCTGAGATTTTAGTTTTGCGAATCGCATGCATTTAGTTGAATATATATTACATTTTTCATAATTTTTTGGGAGCCTTATTTATACTCTACTTTATCGACTGTGCCGGTAAACAATAGTCATTTAAAATTATTACTGTAATAATAATATGATGTTCAAATAAGCTTGATTGTTACTGTTGTTGAATTTTTTAACCATAAATGTTTCATATTCATCTTTTAAATGAAGATTCTACCTTACCGATCGGATCATTTCTCCTTGATGCTCTCTTAATTTACCCTTAGAGTCACAGAGGGATAGTTAAGTATAGTATATCCAGCCCCCTGGCACTTTCATGTAGGCCGGTATTATAAAAGTTGGCTGAAAGGTGGATCACGGCCACCAGGCGAAATCGTGGCGCTGATTACCTATAGGGCCGACTTTCTTTAAAATACATGGCAAAAATGCAAATATTTATGTTTTTTATAAATCTGAACCGCTTTTTCGTCTTTTTTTAATGGAAAAAAGAAGTTAAATGTTTTTGGCATATACTAGTATAAAATGTATAACGATAAAAGTGAAATATATTAAGTGTGTAAGTGATTAAATGTGTGAAAGCAATACGAAAAATTTTTCCAAGACAATACATTTAATATAATAAATTTAAACAAAGTAATAACAATAAAATTGTTATTGATTAAATAATTAATTAATTTAGGAACTTTAGTGTCACGATTTAAAATTAAAATTAAAAGGTTTTTTGCGTCGTAAAAATTCATGTACCTAATTTAATATTAAAACATTTTATTTTAAAACAGTAAGGCAATTTTTAAATGAAAAAGGATAATTTTTATGAATCTCATATGTAATATGAAATTTCAATAAATAAAATGAATGCAACAAACATTTCAAAAAAATTATTACTTTCTGTAAAACACAACAGTAATAATATGTAATTTTATTTACAAAAAAAACGTTTATATTTTCTTTAGATTAGTTAAATTAGTTAAATTCTTCAAATTAGTTAAATTTCCTTTTATACGGAGTCTACAAAAAATAGTTTATTTAAAATTTATTTATTCGATATTAAAATTTTGTTAATAATAAAAAAAATATTTTTACCACAAATAAGTATAGCGCGTTCTCAAATTTAAATAATTGCCAATATAAAATAGTATGCCAAGAGAATATGATGAATTATTGATACTCATATACAAATTATTTGCATTATTTTTGGAAATTTTACAAATTGTAAATAGAAAATATATTTTTTGGAGCTAAAGATATTATTATTTAGTTCTTTAAATTTTTTTTTTAAACTATTAATTTTATGCCACGAATTCATGTTTAAACTCTGGCGGAATTTTTATTTCAAAGTACATAATAAAAAAAAAGCAATATATACACAAAGGAAAATAAATACGATAATTAAATTCATCGAAGTGTCTCGTCGTCCCGAAATTCGGGATGACTAGCCCGTTTTCAACATTTGGCTAGTCGTCCCGAAATTCGGGATGACTAGCCCATTTTCAACATTTGGCTAGTCGTCCCGAAAATTATGTATTTTTTTTTTTTATTTCTCTCCTTTTGAGTAAGCCGAAGATTAACAAAACTGCTCTTCATCCCTAATTGAAAATAAATGTTAAAAAACGGATAGAACTAAGAGTTAGGTTATATTTTATAAAGTGTAGTCTTTTAAGCTTTAACGTATCTAAATTATGTTATGTATTTGCACTGTGTCACCGCAGTCTCAAGGTCGTTCGAAACTTTCCCATGATTTCCGTGCTCTGATTGGACCTTCCTTTGATGTGATCTATAGACTCTTGACTAGATACACTTGTTGCCTTTGTATTTAGAATCAATCATTCATTTGTAAAGAGTAAAATTCAATAATTATTCGCTCTAGCACTCTAAAACACTTTTTTGTGATCCAAAAATTAATTGAATTAATTCTACAATGATGATTTATCATAAAAAATTTATTTAAACATTTAATAATTCCCAAAAAGCAAGTTCTTTACTGCCAATGAGACAGCCGATGCGACGCATGCGCAGTACAGTTGGGGAGCCGAATTGAGAGCACTGCATCTTTATTCGGTTTTTCGTTCGATTTTGCGTGTTATTGCGCGTTGGTTAACGATCACGTGACATATAGATCAGCTGTTCTGTGTGCCAGCCTATACTGGCCGTAACACCCCTACCCCTTTTCCAACGCCTCGTGGGGGCGGGAAGGCACACCTGTGACTAGTCACAGAAATAATGTAAGGTAACACCCCTACCCCTTTTCCAACGCCTCGTGGGGGCGGGAAGGCACCCCTGTGACTAGTCACAGAAATCATGTAAGGTAACACCCCTACCCCTTTTCCAACGCCTCGTGGGGGCGGGAAGGCACCCCTGCGACTAGTCACAGAAATAATGTAAGGTAACACCCCTACCCCTTTTCCAATGCCTCGTGGGGGCGGGAAGGCACCCCTGTGACAGGTCACAAAAATAATGTCAGGTAACACCACTACCCCTTTTCCAACGCCTCGTGGGGGCGGGAACGCACCCCTGTGACTAGTCACAGAAATAATGTGAGGTAACACCCCTACCCCTTTTCCAACGCCTCGTAATTTTGATCTAGTTGAAAGCAGTAAAATTAATTTAGTTCATTATTTTCAGGCCGACTAGACAAATGTTGAAAATAGGCTAGTCGTCCCGAATTTCGGGGTCATTAACATTTTTTGTGATTTTTGTCTAGCTAAAACGAGAAATTTCCTAAAATGCATTATTATTGGGACGACTAGCCGAATGGAGAAAATAGGATTGTCAATTTTGGTAATTTTGGTAATTTTGGTCTAGTTAAAAACCGTAGAATTAATAAAGTGCATTATTTTCGGGATGACGAGCCAAATGCTAGAAATAGGCTAGTCGTCCCGAATTTCGGGATGACTAGCCAAATGGTAGAAATAGGCTAGTCGTCCCGAATTTCGGGATGACTAGCATTTATCTTGATTTCCGGCTAGTCGTCCCGAAATTCGGGACGACTAGACGCAGCCTAAATTCATACAATAACGTACATGTCACTCTCTGCAAAATGTCTCACAAACCGCTTGACCTTCTTTGACTCTAATCTCATCTGTCAAAATGGCTTTTTGCGATTTTTTGATTGACACTTTGTCTTTTGGCACATAAAAAAACCGTTGAGTTTGCTCCTCCGAACACCGTTTCTTTTTGTAACCAGAATCACAGTTCACTGCTAAACACTTCACCATTTTTAATGTTTTTTCAATTAATTATTTATCACTGATCATTTTGAGCAAAAAAAAAAAACAAAAAAAGGACTAACAAACTACCAGAAAATATGAAAAAACTTCAAATATTGACAATTTTGCCATGTATTTTCAAGAAAGTCGACCTTATAGGTAATCAGCGCTACGCTCGGACAATTTAAGTACTAACGCGCAGGGCATTCAAATGTGTGCCCATTTTTAGCTTTTAGTGCCAGGGAGCTGCGTATATCCAAATGAAAAACACAAACAAGAATGTTTTCAAAGTCAAAGATATTTTTATTATAAAAAACGCGAATTACAAAAGTTACTAATATTTTAAAAATTGTCTATATTTAAATGCACTTTATATTGCAGAACCGATGTCATTTTTAATTAATATTCAAAAATGCTACTTTTTGTGACAAGAATTTGAGAAGGTTATTTCTATGTTTCATTTCCGATTAGGTGTACATACCTTAAATTGAAGATTCTTAGATGAAAAATATTTCACACGTTTGGAATAATTAAAAATATTTTATAACGTTTTGTGAAATTTCATGTGGAAAATATGTTAAATCGCCTTTAAGTTTAACCAAGGATTGTTATTTTTGTAATTATTTATTCTCTTTTTAAAACTTCGGGCGGATCTGGCCAAGATCTGGATTTGTTTAAACCGTCTAATCCGGTCCAAATTAGATGACAATCAGTTTTCAACACCAAGGCATTTTTTTACAGAACTCAACAAATTTACAGATTTTTTAATGTGGTTCAAAATAAAAAATTTACAGTATATTAAGAAAGGATTTTGTTTTCTTATTACCTTGGGAGTTGGGAGTCTGGTTTACCCCAGGCAAGATGTTGATTAGCTTTCCATAACATGACAGTAAATTTTTCACAACTTTAAATAAACGTTATTTATTTACGCATCTATATGTGAGCATATTTTTTTTCTGTTTTCGAAGCAAATACAATTTTATTTTTGCTAACTACCTCGTCTAGCTGTTGACTCTATGACGCTGACAGGCCTTGCCTCGTAAATTACTTAATTTCTGACATTTTTTACCGAATTGACCGGATTTACCGTGAAAAGGGTAAATCGCTTTTTTCTTCACAATTAATTGGTCGCGAGAAAATAAATGACCATATAATGTAATATATGGGACTGGGCCACAGCCACATTTTGAAGAAAAAATCGGTCGCGAAATATTAAAGTTTGGAAGCTACATCCATCAGAACATCTGGTTGAATGAACAAAATTTTGCTTCAGTGGACCCTAATAAAATATGATTATTACATGGATGACAAAATATTTGGTTCAAATAGAAAATTTTGTTGTTAGTTAAATTTGGTTCATTATATATCTTTTGCTTGATACAAGCAAATATTTTGGTTGTTCGAAGTAAAACTTTTGTTTGATTCAAGCAAATATTTTGCTCGATTCATGAGAATATTTTAATTACTTCAAATAAGTGTTTTTACTGATATAAGAAAAGATTTTAGCCTATTTAACTAAAAGTTGTTCTTCCAAGCACGCATAAAATGACTCAGTACAATTTATATTAAAACTGGCTTAGCATTGCAATATAAATTGTGCAGGATCCTTTATATATTTGATTTAAATGGTCGTCCTGTTGTTTGATCAAGAACTTAATCACGCTCCCATTAATTATTTGGTAGAGCCAAACAAAAAATCTTGTTAAATCAATTACATATTTTCTAAATCAACAAAGCGATTCAACCAAAAACTTTTATTGATTAAAGCAAACGAATTTGGCCGACTTAACAAAACTTTTGTTCATTTTACCAAAATATTTGGTTTAATCAACCAAATGCAACCAACAAGACGATTTTCTTAAATGAAGAAATTTTTTTCTGAGTATATACAGTAGAAAAAAGTTAGCAAATTATACATCTTATAAACATGAAAGAAGCTATGTTTGCTCACAAATCAACACTTTTTCTCTTTCTTCATAATCCAATAATATTTCACATGATTTTTTTGTGTGTAAAATACACTCTTACACTTAATCAAACGTTTTAAGGTCTAAAATCAATACCGCATTCTTCTTCTTTTCCTTTAAAACACTACTTACCACATTTACCGTAAATATCCGTCAATTTTGCAAAAAATTTGGTAAATCTGGTAAATTTTCTGTCACTACCCAACTGAAGCCACGCTACGCCAGACTTAATTTCAGACTTAACAGTAATTAAATTATAATTTATTAAAATTTTTCATTCCGTAAATAATTTGTATACCACGCTACCATATCATGTAGTGAAGTAAATAAATGATGACCACTTGATTTTAAGCAAACTTATTAAGGGATTCTAAAGTATATGAGTAATCTTTGGAACGACTTTTGGGAAAGAAAGTACAGCCTCTCATAAAAGGTCTAAAGTCTAATGTGATGGAATGGATCTGGCAAAGGGGAGCATCCTCCCTATAGCCGGATAAGAGTCAAAGGGTAACTGGAAGCATTTTGCGGTCTGAATTGCCCTCGAGTGGACAGTGGCCAATTGTATGCAAGGAGAGCAGCATCCCCTATTCCCCTCTTTCAACACTGGACCAGTTTTCTTCTGGCATGAGCCGATAAACGGAGGAATATACAGGGCAGGACCCTGCCACGCGAATGAACAGGTTTCTGAATTTGAGAGACTGACCCTCGTTTTCTCGGTGAAAAATGGAGCACGCTCCAGATCAGGTGGAAACTGGTCCATCGTTGATCCCCACAGTCTCTCGTTTCCCGGTCACAGAGCAGATATCACCGGGATCAACATCAAAGGTCACTACAGGGAAATGGATCTTCCTTTCTAGGCTCAGGTGCCAAACTGGTCCATTCTGAAATGAATTTGAAATAATCACAAAACACCACCTGCATTTTTCGACAAGTTGGAAGCGAGAGGGTACTCGTGTATTCTAATACACGATTCTGATACATACACTTCATGCGTAATATCGCATCATATTACGAAATAGTGCGTAAGAGTATGTCTTTGTCGTGTAATTCTTTTCAAAAACAAGACGTAATGACAAATTTTCAGAGTCATACTCATATTTAGCACAGGAAAAACTATTAATTAATTAACTATTAATTACTATCAATTAATTTTTCATAATTAATAATAATATATTCATTCGTTGTCAAGAAATGTGAAATGTGAAAAAAAGTAGATTCAAATTTCTTCAAAATGGTTTTCCATCTGATAATATTATTAAAAATCTTTGGGATTTAAACGCACTTTTACTAAACGAAATTAAGTCAAATTTACAATAACGGTATTGAAAGGTGAAATTGCAATACGTGTATTGCAATTTCGAATAATATGCGCCGTGTATATGATACAAGTATCGAATTTTCACTTTACAATATCGGTATTTTAATTTGGCCCTATACTCACTTTAGCCCGTCTACGAAATAAATTATCATCCTCTATTTAAGTAAGATGGCAATTATTGTGCCTTGCTAGTATAGTCGCAATGCATTGAGAATGTGCCCGCGCAGCGGGCAGATTTTCTGAAATCTGTTGACATAACTCAAGCATCGATAGGTTCAATTAAAATGGATCCAACAACTTTTTGGATAGGTTTTTAGCTGACCATTCATAGTTTTTGAAACTATTTACCGTAATATCGTAGCTGATCTTAAAATATTTCAAAATATTTCAAAATTACGTTTCACAATAAATTCATGTACCTGAAGTTCCAAACGTTATTCATATGAACGCAATAAGAATTTTTTTCGATTTTTTTTGTCTTGCTTGGAAAGGAAAAGTTCTGTCACACCCTATCCCTTTCCCAGCTTTATGATTTCTTCACAAAAATTGTCAGAATTATTTTATTTGGAAATTTATGAGTGAAACGTATTTTCTATTCACTACTCACACTAAATACACTCCCGTACTCTACGTACAGTTGCATACACTGTGCTAAGACTCACAACCGGACACTAAAACAAAAAAATCACTCGGCCGACCAAACGCCACAACAATCGGTCTGCTGCGAGTCACTAGGCTAACGCTGTAGAAGCGTCAAGCCGCCCCTAGCGGTCAAGATCACGCAGACAGCTCACCAAACGTAGTTTCTAGACACAAATGACTATATGCATTGTCTTATTTGATGGTTGAGCGAGCATTAAAAATTGTCCGATCGAGCTGATTTTTTTTTGTATGACATCGTGCCGTGACACAGAACACAAATATGAATTACCTTTTTGACATTTAAAATTTTTTATTTTTAACAAGCACCCTAGCGTGGCGCGCGTGTCGTGTCGCTAGTTGTAATCGGTAACATAACGGCTATTGTTGGAAAATTTGAAAAAGTTGTCCTTCGAGAACTTTTACGAAGTAGTTCGCCATATCGCACCAGTGGTTTGGATTAAATAAATTTCTGTTGTCCCGTAAGTATATACATGTCCTACTATTCTTACATGAACCTTTTTGCGAAAAATTGTTATTTTAATTTCCAAGCGCATTTGCAATTTGTTCATCACTTGTGGGGTAGGTTCGATCAGTGTTTGTGGGCAAGTTCGACTAACTTGTATATTGTAGATGTTTTTTTTTATTGTTTATTACTCATTTTTTGCAATTATCGATACATAAAAACAATTGTTCAAGTTCATAGAAAAAACTTTGTTTAAAAAAAAGTGATCGAAGCTGCCCCACTCTCCCTTATGTATTATGAGTTAGATACACTCTAAATTTGAATCAGTCGAAAGTGACTGATTCACAGTCAATTTTCACTGATTCAAACAGTCCGGATTCAACGACTGACAAATCAGTCGTTTTGACTGTTTCGAATCAGTCATTTTAAATCACTGATGGAATCAGACAATCTGGTTGATTTAATCAGTCACTATGATTGATTTAATCAGTCATTTTGATTGATTTAATCAGTCATTTTGATTAATTTTATCAGTCATTTTGAATAATTCAAGCAGTCATTTTGATTGATTTAATCAGTCATTTTGATTAATGTTATCAGTCATTTTGAATAATTTAAACAGTATTTTTGATTATTTTAATCAGTCACTTTGACTGTTAAAATCAGTAATTTTGATTGAATTATTCATTTTTATTGATTGAAATATTTAATATGGAGTGTTTGATATGGAGGAATTAAATGGAGGATATTAATTTAAAAAATAATTGTATATATAAATATATTTATTAAGTCCACGCATACTTAACAACTATAAGGTAAGAGCTTATCACATTTTATTCAGTAAAATATTCAGTGTTGTAACAGAGTTTTCCGCTTTTGACTTGGGACCTTTATACAACGAGCACTCGACGAAATTGTAAAAAAAACTTTAGCGAATTCGCGTAGCATGCGTTCGTTACGAAATGCAGCTTAAATAAGGTGTCGAACGCTGCTAGGGATGATTCTTTATCCGCGATTTCAATTTTGCGGCTGTCTGCTATTACAAAATATTTTTCGGCAGCCTCTGACTCGACACATATAATATACGGCTGGATCCTTCCTTGAGTCGTTTGTGAGAGATTTTCGACGAACTCATCGACGTTTGTTTCGCTCTAGAAATAAAAAAGCAATTTTAATCTAAAAGCATAATCTTCAGGAGGAAGTTTTTGCGAATTTTCAAAAATTACGTATATGAACCTCCTCCCATAACAAAATCTCTCGACCACTCCCACCCCTTTGAACTGTTACGTAATTTAAGTACGGTCCCTTTCGTACCTACACTCAGAGAAATGGTTGGTTGGTACATCCATTTTTTGTTGGATAAGGAATAGTTGGATAGAACGTCTGTTCAAATTATCAGAGCATCCAAGTCAGTTGGCTGCAGTGAACATTTTTAATTGTTGCGTGTTCGTTGGCCATTCCAACTATGCATTGGACCCTTAAACTACCGAATAGTTAGCGCGGCCAACTAATTGGCCGGTAGTCCCTTCCTGATACATTGCGCATGCGTCGGGGTCCCTTTGGGTCCGCTGGGTTGACAGTGCATTCCGTCTTGTATTTCGAACACGCGAGTGAAGTTTTTAAAGTGATAATTGTGCTTTTTTACATTATCAGCGATGGACAAAGCAACTGTCGAGTTTTTTGACCTGTTACACCTATCCTGTCTTGTAGATAAATACAAAGGTACGTATTAATGGTTTTACTTTTCATATAAGACCTGTGTTGTGCATCTTTACATAGCTCACGGCGTAGCCAAATTCAATGAATTCTTATTTTGTTTTCTTAAAACTAAGATATCATAGGAATTCAATAAAAAGGAAAAAAATAATAAATTTTTACTAAAAAATTATTATAAATTAAAATAGAAAAAAAGCTCTTTATAGTTCGTGTCGCGTTACATTAATGCAACGTGAGGGTTATGTTTTCTCGATGCCCACTAGGTCACGTACAAGCGAACTTCTTATTTTATTCTCTTAAACGTGGAGTAGCATATTAATTTTTTGAAAATGTAAATAATAAATTAATAAATTTGTATTGCAAAATTATAAAAAGCTGAAATAGAATGAAAGCTTATGACGGTTCGTGTCGCGTTACATTGATGCAATATAAGGGTTATGTGTTCTCGTCGCTCACGAGAACGCGTACACGCGAAATTGTAAACTCAACTTTATTTCACTTTGAATCAAATGCTGAGCGGATCATAAAGTTCTTTATTTTTACAGAGGAATTTATTGATTTTGCGCCGTTAATTACATTGAATGAAGAGGATGTCGAGAAAGTTGTGCCGCAGTTAGGGGAACCTAACCTCTAGCAAGGCTGCTGGAACTCACGGATTCTCAGAGCCGAATTTACGCTCCAAAAGTCTGAGGGTTCATAAAACTCCGGAGCGATGAAACGGAGCCTATCGGGGAATAATCCTGGAGAAAACAATGTACCAGAACCAGCTAAAAAAGGCACACGTTGAGATACAACGATGTACAAAACGTAAGTTTCTGCTCCATATTATAATTTTTTTAAATTCGTGTGCACTTTGATTGCAGTTTCGGTATAATTTGTTTTTAATATTGTATTTCTTTTTCCAGTCTGTACGCACATGCTTCAATGTAAATGCACAGGGCCTGAAATTTCTGGGCTTATACGAGAAGGGACTCTTCAATGGAAAAGTTAGATCCGATCTAGGAGAATTTATTATTCACTCCGAGATTACTAGAGACACTAACAAAGTGTGAGTATTGTGATATATTTGTTTGTTGTAAATTCATTTTGTTGGTTGATGATTCGTCACTTTAATTGAAAAATCTTTTTTGTTCGAAATTTAAGAATCATGTTAACTTTTTTTTAAATGGCTGCAAATTCTTGTATTTTCTTCAAAAATATTCTTTTTTGGTAGGAACGTAATCTTTTTGGTTGAAAATTCAGTTCTTTCGTTTGAAATTAGTTTTTTTATTGAAATATATTTTTCTTATCAAAAATTTAAGTGAATTTTTTGTCGATTTATTTTTAATACTCAAACTTTCTGTTAAAAAAATTAATTTGTTTGACTCAAATGTAACTATTTCGTTCAAAACTTTTTTTAATTTCTTAAATACATATTTCTCTAACTGAAAGTTAAACTATTCTATTTTTTGTTGAACATTTATCTTTGTTCAGTTAAAAATTCATCTGTTTTGTGGAAAATTCGTCTTTTTTGGTGGCAAATTATTCTTTTTGGTTGAAAACTCAATTATTAGGTTGAAAATTCCATTAAAAATTAAAATATTCAGTTGAAAAGTAATGTACTGAGCTCAACATTATTCTTTCATGATATAATATTGATATTTCTCGTCGAAATTTTATTTCATTGGCTGAAAATAACTTTTGTTTACTGAAAATTGATTTTTTAACTATAAATTTACGCATTCAATTTTTCGTCGAAATATTTTTTTATGTTCATTTAATCTTTTTGGTTGACAATTCATCTGTTTGGTTGAAAATTTGAATATTTCATTGAAAATTTATTGCATTTGGTTTGAAATATATTTCTCTAACTTAAAATGGAACTATTATATTTTTTGTTGAAAATTTATCTTTTTTAGTTGACAATTTATCTATTTTGTTGAAAATTTGTCTTTTTTTTTGTAGAAATTCATCTTTTGGATTGAAAATTCAACTTCTTGATTAAAAATGTATTTCTTTGATTAAAGGTGCATCATTTTAGTTGAAAGTGTATTTCTTTGGTTAAAAATTTAAGAAACTTAATTAAAAATTCGTTTGTTTTTTGAAAATTTATTTTTATACTAAAATTGTAGCTTTTCCATTTTTTGTTATAGAATTGATATTTTCAGTTGAAAATTCACTTTTCGTGAAAAATCGTCTTTTTTTAGTCCAAAATTCGATTTGCAATTCAATTCAAGTTTTTCATTGAAAATTAAAATAGATACTGGTGTAAATCTCAACTATCAGTTGATAGTTAAATGATTGAGAAATCATTTTTTTTATCGAACATTTATCAGTTTGGTTGAAAATTTAGCTATTTTGTTGGAAAATCCCTTTTGTTGGTTTTTATTAATTATTTTAACTGAACATGTAATACAATTTTACATTAATAAATCTTCGATTTTCGTTCGTTCTATTGTGCACGCAAATGTGACATTCTTTGTGACTGACCTTCAACTGGAACTCAATTTTCAATTTTTCTTCCTTCCTTCAAGTTTTTCAAATTACGCGATGGGCATTGAGGATAAGCGGCAACAATGTTTTTGAAATTTTCGTCACATACCCATTTTTCAGAGAAAGATGAATAATTTTTAGGTTCCTCAACTTAATAAAAATAGTTCCTATAATCACTAATTATTCACAAAATTCTTTTGTCATAAATTTATCAATTTTGGTGTTCAATTTTGAATGGTCAATTTGAAAATGTATAATTTCTAATGTTTGTGACTAAAAATACTTCAAAATTATATAATTTTCACCATTATAAAATGTATTGATTAATTTATTACAAGCCATTGAATAGTGCAATTCGATAACGATAATTTCTCGGAGAAAAGAAACAGTTCTATTTAAATTTATTACCATATAAGTATATACATGTTTATGTTTTTAATTAATTCTCAATATTGTAATAGAATACCCCCGAAGAGGTTTTTTGAGCTGCGTGATGAGGTGGTGGCAGTTTTTTCATCTGAAGTTGTAGTAAGTGTAACACCTTTTTCTGATATATTTTTTTTATTTTATACATTTGTGCAATTCTTCATTTTTTCTTTAAATTTTCTTTACAGGCCACGTATTACCTACCACGTAAATCAAAAAGGGACACAGAAAGTGCTAGTCAACCGAAAGGCAAGATTTGCAAGCAACTTCCATTCTAGCTCTGAAAGAATAGCTTGCTTGCAGGTCTGCGAGTAAGAGAGGTTTTTCATTGAGATTAGAGTTAGGGCCAGCTTCGATTATAGAGGATGTTTCTGATGTCTCTAATGTCGTGTTTCCCTCTGATTATGTGTCTGTCTGCTTGGATGTGCCTTGGGTTGATTTTAAGGGTACTCGATACCAAGTTGGAATGTCTGTTGCCATAAGCTTTGATGACTCGTGCGGCTTCCCATTTTTTGGCGAGATTGGTAGAATTTTTTGCAATGAGAGTGGAAGTGTGTGTTTATTATAATAACGAGTTATACACTTTAGGATTCGAAGAGAATTTGCATGCATAATTAAAAGAAAATTTTCACTTCTCTTAAAGAGCGAATGTTTGGCAAATCTCAATATTATAATTTCTCTAACAGATCGCGGTTACTATGTGCACTTTCAATTGTCTAATTGTACATTTTTCTTGTGAACCCTGAACGCACGGTTCTTATATTTAAAACTGCTAGTGATGCACGTCGACCGGGACGATGGAGAAATATCTGAATTCGAGACTGTTTCTCGTTTTTCGAAGACAATATCTCGCCTCACTTCATATCGTCAAAACGAGAATCTCGTAAATCTATCGAGATCGATCGAAAATTTTCATATCTATTTAATTTCTTCACGATTAGCATTAATGCCGTTGATTACTTCTTATTTCACAGTAAGTAAATAAAATAAATTGGTTCTGCCCTTCAAAAAGATAATTTAATATGGCAAAGCAGTTTTTTTATGTCGTTAAATTTATCCTTTTAATAAATCATTAAAAAATATATAAGCCAATGAGAATATGTATCACAAAGTATTATATTTTTGATTTAAATATTTTTTCAGTGAAGAAAGGAATGTGATAAAACGTATTTGGCCTTACATATAAAAAAAGCTGAGAGGATAAATCTTGTAAGGGGCACAGTTTACATTTAGCCCATTTCACTTTTTTCTCATCCAGAAAGAAATTAAAAAACTCTTCCAATGATTTGCAATTGTGCTTTCTGCGTTCTGATCGGAAAGTAGTTCTTTTTTCGGAATTTTGATTACTATTAAGGTTAAATTCAAATCTATTACCTTTTTATATTTTTGTGAATTTTAATAATAATAAAAATTAGTGATCATGTTAGTAATGTTTTAAAGTACACAGTAATAAAATAGAGACGATTGTAAACGTTTAAATTTACATCGTTATTTTTATTGACATTATGAAAATACATAATTCACTTGAATATTTTTTAAATTTATTTAATTGGGTGCACAATACTTTGAGGAAGTGGCTTCTTGTTCTTCGTTCTCGCTTGGCTTATCATCTTCTGTTGCAACTCTTTTTTGCGTTTCCATAACTGGAAATTTTTAGCTGTCACACTGACACCGAGAATTCACTCGACATTTGAGACGATACGAGACGAGGAATAACAAATGAATGATAGAGAATAGCATCCCGAGAAATTCTCGTAATTTGAATATAATATATCGAGACAGACGATCAACTCGGATCGACATGCATCACTAAAAACTGCCCATAAAAACGAAATTGGACGAGCTTTTTGCGGTACCGAGAAAGTGGTGGACTTAAATATTTATGAAGGTTTTTTTTTGATTGTATAATGTTTCAGGTTAGGACTATATTTATTTGTTATATATCATACATTTTTAATTTAAGTCAATTGAAATCGATTCATAAGGAATTAAGCGTTTATGTTGCTTCCAATTGCGTGAATCGTTATATATATATTATGTGTACGATACTGTAAATATTGTCTGATTGTTAATAAGTTATTAGATTTAGTGATTTTTCCGAAGATTTGTTCTTTGTAGCAACGATTTCTATAATAAATTCACCATCCCCTGATGAGCATGTGTTTTTACAATAAAACACAATAAATTAAAACAAATCAGCACGTAATCAAATTGCATAAAACATTATTGAAATTTATATATTTATACAAAAAAATGCAATTTCTTGTTAAAATTTAAACATTTTTACAAAATGGAGCAAGTAATTTTACAAATATAAAAATTTACATGCTTTTTTGTGTGGTTTATTGTACTATCATTTTTTTACTGTAAAAAGTACAATTCTACAGGGATTTATTTTTCTTTCAAAATGGCCTTTTTTTTAAACCTTTTTGTCTACAACAACACAAGAACATATAATCTGTACATCCAATTGCACTATATGGATTAGCCGTGTAGCAGGTTATTACTGCCAAGTACATAGTACAGGCTGCAAACAGGGTTGTATGTACTATCAATCTGAAATAGGTAAGTCAAACAACACTGTGGCACGGTAACATTTTGAGCAGCTGCTCTCACCCAGGTAGTTGAATGAGGCAGCCATCCCGACGCTTGGTCGCACCAACTCAGTTGGCTGGCACAGCCAACACCACCGTGTCCATTAATAGTGGGTCCCGCAGCCAACTAAGTGGACGGCGCCCCAGCGTCCAACAAAGTTGGTCATAGTAACCAACTTACGGGTCAGCCTATCCAATCATTTCTCTGAGTGTAAGTATATGTTTAAATTATATTTTCATGACTGAATTTTAAAATGAATATTCTAACCTCTACAAATCTTATGAGGTCTTTTTTGGAAACCTCGCAACCTGGAGTCCCATTTAAAATGTTGTCATCAACTCGGACCCTTTTGTTTCCTTTTTTCAGGAAATTGGTTGTGGGCAGCAACTCAGGCAAAACAAGAAGAGCCTTTAAATTATCTGAAAAAAGATACGAACATTTATTGAATATAAGCAGAATGATTGAAGCAAATTATGCTATGAGTAAATAAATACTTACGATCTATGATGCTGCTCTGGACCAAAACTTCCACAGCTTTCTTATAATTGCTCTGATCATATCTTAAAATGCGTGGAGCATAACATGCGGGAAATTTGCCCAAGAAATTCGAGGATTCGTTTCCGTATATTGTCCGGAATTCCAAGTCAATCTAAATATGTATGAAGAATGTACAATTATATTAATATATTCATAAAGACATTAATCACAAAAAAATCTTAAGCAAATAAGCAAATAAGTTTCTTACTGTAATTGATATTTTAACCAAAAAAATATAATTTAAAATATTAAAAAGTAGGATTCGACTAACAAAGACGAATTTTTAATAAAATAGTTACATCCTCAACCAAAACGGATTTTTTTTCAACCAAAAGGATGTATTTTCAAGAGAAAAAGATGAATTTTCAATCGATAGTTACGTATTTTCTATCCAAAAAACACGAAATTATTCACAAAACAGTTAAATTTGTTATCAAAAATGATAACCCTTCAATAAAATAGTTGCATTTTCAACAACAATTCAAACAAATTCATTGTCAACCAAGAAAAATTAGATCTCTATCAAAAAGGATTAATTTACTACCAAAATATGAACGTTTAACCAGTCGAATTAAACGAAAAAAATGAAATATCACAAAATAGCGAGTTCCTCAACTAAATAGACGACTTTTCAATCAAGAAAGATGAGCTTCAAACCAAATAGTTGAAATTTCAACTCAAAAAGAGATTTTTTGGACCAAAAATCCAAATGTCAAAAAAAGCGAATTTTCAACCAGTTCACTTCAACCAATAAAGACAAATTTTAAAACAGATAGTTGAATTCTCAACCAAAAAGACGAATTTTTAACAAAACACTAATTAACAAAATTAGATTAATTACCTATAAAGCAATTGAATTTTCAACCCAAATATATGATTATTCAACCAAAAAAGTTTCTAAACAGGTAATTAAACTCTCTAACCATGTAGTTCAGACATGCCCAACTCGGGGAAATTTCCTCCGAGAACACATGTTCAGAGTTCCCTACTCTTTCTACTAAAGAGCGGGAGTGGTGGTAGACGCATGCGCGTGGTAGACGCATGCGCGTGGTAGACGCGTACGTCACAGAGGAGAGATTCTCGCAAGCGTTTACCACAACTCCCGCTCTCTAAGAGAAAGAGTAGGGAACTCGGAACATGTGTTCCCGGAGGAAATTTCCCCGAGTTGGGCATGCCTGATGTAGTTTATTTTTCAACCAAAAAATATTATTTCTCAGTGAAACCTGTAATACTTGATATTTTCACCAAAAAACTGACATTAAAAATATCAAAAAGTTGGATTTGACTAACAAAGACGAATTTTCAATAAAATAGTTACATCCTCAACCAAAACGGATTATTTTTCAACCAAACGGATGTATTTTCAAGAGAAAAAGATGAATTTTTAACAAAATAGGCAAACATTCTACTAAAATGATGAATGACATGAATTTTCAATCGATGTGGACGTCCATTCCCAGGAATAAAAACATCAAAAAAGCTAAAATGGCCATACAAAATTCTATACTTGTACCGACTGTACTATACGGTAGCGAGACATGGACCTGTCAAGAAAAGGACAAGAGTAATATTAACGCGATTGGCATGAAATCTCTGCGCACAATATGCGGGAAAACACTGATGGACAAAGTCCGAAACGAGGTCATCTTCAAAGAATGTGGTACAGGAGAGACACTAGTTGACATATGGAAAAGAAATCAGTTAAGGTGGTTCGGACACGTTGAAAGAATGAAAGATGAACGACTGAAGTACAAAGACCGAGCGCGTAGCGCGAGTTAATACATTATCGAGCGCGAAGTGCGAGAACCAACAGTCCGCATTTTTTTTACATAATTTTCTTCAATAAAATTTGTTTCAACAATTTTTTTTCCAACGTTTTTCTTATAAAATTTTTTTACGTTATTTTTTCCAACATTTTTTAAAATAAAATTTGTTTTTTCGAAATTTTTTTTCACAAAATTGAAAAATATTTTGTCTTAAGATTCTGGTAAAACCTAAATTAACGTTTTATAGTCTACGAAACTCTTCCTTGTGGGCGCTCAGCGCCTACTTTGACTAATTTTTTTGTTAAATGTCAATGTAGTTTAAATGGAAATTTTTTAGTTTTGTAATTTGAAAGACTTTTGGTATCAGTTCTTTGGTTTACTCTAAAGGGATTGCTATGAGCCATTTCTAAAACAATTCGTTTTTGCAGTGTTCAGTTTTTTCTAAAATTTAGATCATCAACAAATCAACATTAAGTCGATGATCTTCACATGACAACAGACTTTTTCTAAACCTTCAGCTCTCAAAAGACTCTAAGAAAAAGTGAATTTTGGATTAAAAAGTAATAAAAGTACTTTCTCATTAGAAATGAATCTTTATTCTTCATAATTTTTTTTAATTTCAAAAACTAGAGCAATTTGGAAAAAGCTGGAAAGGCTCTGACAAGTTTTTTCTGGTGAAAATCGTATATTAGGCCGAAATTGAGATTTATGCACGGGATGGTGTTATATATCGCTGACGTTACGGAACGCAGTTGTTATGTGAAAGTATTTGAGAATGCTAGATATTTTTCATACATGCACATAGAGTAGTGAAATAGAGCGAAGTTGTGTTGTGTTGTGTGACACAACAACCTGACCGAGTCGACAGTTTCACTCAGTTTTCTGTGAATAGTGAGTAGTGTGAATACGACAAAATCTTGTTTTTGTCCTATCGAGAAAATAATCGCTTTACCATGCCAAATATTTCTAACAAATTATCATAAAGTCAGTATGAGGCTTATTACATTGCTTCTAATAAATTAAAAAAAAAATGATTTTTCAATAAATACCAAGTTCGAGTACGTATATATTTTTTAATAATTTTTAAAATTGATTTTTTTACACAAAAAATTAAAGAAAAATGTTGTTATCAATGTAAGCCGCTGAAAAATTGATTTAATACATTTTTGTCAGTTTTATTTCTTTATAACTATAGTCATACTTACATCAACAATAAATACAAAACAATCATCTACGAGAAAAAGCAGTATACATGAAATCATCACAATTGAAAGCCTTCTTATGCAATTTTGTACACAATTGGACCTTTTTCGGTTTATGTTATTTAATATTTCCTCTTCAAAGATACGCCATACATGTTATTCCATAAGAAACGGTATCACTTTGTCAGCATGGAGTTCAATCAGAAAAATTTTTGTTAGAATAAAATAAATTCAATTTTTGATATAGAGCCAAAGAAATATTTGATCGATTTAATGAAATATTTGTTTCATACGAACAAAATTTATTTGATTCAAACACACCATTGTTTAACTCTATGAAATTTTATTTAAATCGAACAGATTATTTCAATATATATATATATATATATATATATATATATATATATAGTTAGTTAGTGCTTTATTTGTTTTAGAATCTTCTGATTCATACAAATAGGTTACAGTTCAATTCTAAAACTAACTGGTATTCTAATAAATAAAAATAAAAAATAAAATTAAAGGCTGATGGTAAACATTACCCCAGAGGATTTAAACCATGATTACATCGAAAGTAAATCTAAAGACATTTTACTATATAATTAATTATAATGCTCATTCGTGGAACTTACTAACAAACATAATCATTTTCTTGAGAGAATTTTTATCAGGGTTGTCTAGAATATTCAGCCAGGCATTCCTTATCTCACACAGATCCCTACTCTCGCTTATACATGAAAATCTTACAGTATTAAAAAACTGACATTCTACTAAAAGATGGTACACAGGTTCTGTATTAAGACTATTCTCATAACAATAGATACAATAACTATCAACGTTCAAACTGCAGGTTTTATTCTTGATTATAAGTCTGGGAATGAACTTATTTATTAACCTTAATTGTGCTATAATTCTGATGAAACCGAGTGGTGTTCTTGTCAGAGTTAAATATTTCTGAGGTCCTTCTCGCAAGGTTAATTGAGGATAAAGAATTAGAGCAGAGGACGTGTGGGCTCTCTGTAAATCTTCTAGATATAAAATTTTGTCATAAGCTCTTATCCATGTCGATTTATTCTTTTGAAGAGAGGCAAGAGAAAGGAAATCCCAGTCGTCCTCAATCCCAATCCTTTTAAATATACTTCTAACCTGGCGGGCCCAATTGTATTTCTCTAGGGTTGACAAATCATCTTTCAGTCTATCCAGTTCTCTTAATCTGAAATAACATTTCTTAGGATATCGATCGTCGGACATGTTTAGAATTTTTTCTATCCAATTGAGAATTGACCCAAAAACTCGAACTGCAAGGTGGGAAGCACCTGTTTCTAATCTAATAGCATATCCAGCAGTATTTTGTGGAACATACAGGATTCTCTTATAAAAAGCGGTTTGAACTTTTTCTATAAAACATAAATACCTGAGACTCCAAATATGTGCGCCATACATTAAAACGCTGGATACAAGACTATCGAAAAGTCGAACAATAGGATTCCATGAATTAAGTTTTAATCTGTGAATCAGAGTAATCGTAGATCCTACAGCGAGGTTAGATTTACGAACAGCTTCATCTTTTGCCCCGACAAAAAGTGCAGATTGGGTGAATGGAGTGTCTAGGTAGATATAACTTTTGACAATATCAATCTCGCATGTTCCGTACATAAAAGGTGGGTATTTTTTATCATGTCCATGACCTCCCTTTCTGTAGATCACTATTTTTGTTTTGTCTGTGTTGACTTCGAGCTCATTTATTCTACAGTAATCTAATAATCCTTCAAGAATCTTACGCATTCCAACCAAAGAATCCGCGAAGAAAGCCAAATCGTCGGCGTACGCTAAGAGCAATATTTCCAATAAATAGTCTATAGATACACCTCTGATTCCTCTGGCAAACATAAATTCTTATAAATCAGCAATTAAAAATGTAAACATTGTTGGACTTAGAACCTCCCCCTGCATGACTCCTTTCGTTACATCTACCGATCCAGAGATGCCCTTATTTCCCTTGATTGCAACATTAGCTTTAGAGTAGAAATCAATTACTAATCTAATGAATTTTGACCCACAACCTTTCGAGATTAATTTGTTCCACAAGATATTATGACTAACTGAGGGAAAGGCTGCTTTGAAATCAACATAGAGTACAAAAAGTTTGCCTCCGTTCAGTCTCAGACGATTTTGAATCATTGCGTTAAGGGTAAATATCTGATCCGTGCAACCCCTCCCCCTCCTGAAACCTGCCTGCCACTCTGGAAGGAGTTGCATATCTTCAGCCCAAGCTGTCAGCCTTTTGGAAAGAATCTGCGTAAATATCTTTGTAATGCAGTTAACTAAGGCAATGGGGCGGTAGTTAGAAGGATCAGTGACATCCCCTTTTTTGTGTATCATTCTAAGAAATGTTTGAGACCACGATATTGGAATCTTTTCTTCATCAATTATTTTATTAAATAACGAGTTTAAGTAGAGGATCAGATTGCCGGGCAGATTTTTAAAAAAGTCATAGCTAATACCATCCGGACCAGGGGCCTTACCATTTTTTGACGGTTTCAAGCTTGAGATAGTTTCCTCAAGAGTTATATGTGAATCAAGATAAGGATTTCGAAAATTATTAATCGTTATCAAGTAAGGATTTGGATCGCGAACTGGGCAAAGAGATTTCAAGTATTGTTCCCATATAAATAAGTCTATATCATCATTATACGAAGGTTTAAAATTATAGCTATTCACTATCCTCCAGAATTGTTTGGAGTCGATTGCATTCGCCAGAGAATCCAATAAGGAGTTCTTATAACCTTCCTTCTTGGAGTCTAATAATTTTGCATGCACTTTTTTACAATTCGTATAAATCGACACAGCCTCAGGATTGAATTTTTGTTGTTCACAATTTACAAGTACTTTTTTTAGCTTTTTTTTACTCTTTCTGCATTGTGCGTCAAACCATGGCTTCGAACGACTCAGTTTTTTAGTCGGTTTTACAGTCATGTTAAGTTCTGTCGCTGTCTCCTTAATTGCATCAATTAAATTATTTGAAAGGTCATCTATCGACAACATTGCAGAGTTATTATTCGGAGGGTACTGAATAATTTCTTTATATTGATCAGCAAAGTCATTATTCCACTTAAAAAAGGGGGTGCTTGAATGGTTCGCATAATTTAATGTCGAGTGATCTAATAGCGTCAACGCTATAGGAAAATGATCCGATCGAGTTGGAACCCTTAGCACTTGGAAATCCTCTATTGAGTGAATTCCCACACTATTACACCAGGCAAAATCTATAATTGAGGAACTTTTTCTCTTAGGAATGTACATTGAGCTGGGCAGTCGCTTTTAGTTCTCCCATTCAGGACAAAAAACCCATTTTTTTCAAAGCTTTCTACCATTTGGTTTCCCCTAGTGTCCAAATCAGGGACTAGACTTGTTCTTACGTCATACAAATTTACATTGTTACAGAGAGTCTCCTCCTCTAATTGATTCATTTCTCCAATTTTGCCGTTAAAATCCCCTCCCACAATTATCGAGTATTCCGGGTATTTCATTGACAGGTCAAAGATTATTTCATTTATATTGCGCAGAAAATTTTCAAAATTAGAATTCGGGCTAGAATATATTGATCCAATAACTATATTAAAACTATTACCTTCGAGTTTAACAAAAATATAATCCTCTGCCGCACATAACGTTTCCATTTTATATTTGTTTGCGTTGTTGATGATGAGTAGACCCCCCTTTGCTCTTCCTTTTGAGTATTCTCTCGTAGCTGCACTGTAGACAACTTGACAATCGATGTTACGTTGTGGATACGTGAATTGAGGTGAAGAAGTAAGCCACGTCTCACTCACACAAATGATGTCATCTGTGGTAGTGTATTGAAAGATGTCATCTAGATTGTTAAATCCCCTTGCATTCCAAAATATAATTCGATTTTCTGGTACTGTCGGCGAACCGTTTATGAACTTGGGATCGTTTTGGAGCTTTCTCCTCCCGGCTTTACCTTTAAAAAAGTTTTGATTGAATTTCCCTTTTGGCTATGTTTGATTCTTTTATTTAAATCAGTAGTGGGAGATTGTGATTTTGGAGGACGTCCTCTTCCCCTTTTCCTGCTAGCAGTAGAGCTTACAGAAGAAGCTGAGATTCCACCTTCGGACTGATAACCTTCTTCACTCTTCTCTGCCACAATTTTAGCAGTTGAAAATACATCGAAATACTGATTATCCATGTATAATCGGGTTCCTTTAATCATTGAGGACTTCCCAAGACTCTCCAGCTTTTGTTGGTAATCTCGAAGCTTCTTGCGAGTTTCTCTTTGTTCGAGAGTGAAATCGTTTGCGAAAGTTACCCTCAGTGAACGCAGATTTTTAGCATTCTTGTAGATCTCATATTTAAATCTCGAGTTCGTAAATGTAATTAGAACAGGTCTTGGTCCATCTTTTTTCCTGAGTCGAATCACCTTTTCGAAGCAATCAATAGGTAGATTAATTTTAGCTTCCTTGAAAATCTTGCTAACCGCCTCAAAAAGATTCTCATTGTTAGAAGAATCGTCCTTCACATTGTAGAGAAAAATATTCCTAGACCTCTCTTTTATGTCTAAAAATTCCAGCTTTTTTTCAAGAATATTGACTTTTTCTTCGAATGCTTTGTTTTTCTCTTCTAAGACATGACATCTGGTTTTGTAGATCTTGAGTTCTTCTAAGATTTTTTCATCTGAGTTCTTTAAGACTTTAATATCTTCAGTCATTCGCTGAACATTTGCTCCTGTGGATTTTACACTCTCTTGCACTGATATTAAGAGAGATTTTAACTCTTCGTTGGTTGTCATATCTACCGATCAACTCTCACTTTACACTTCAAAACACAAAATACGCATAAGTTACGTAAGCTCTCAGAAAGGGACGACAGGGAGCGACCGGGAAACACGACCGACCGGCTCGGAGGCTAGAACTGTAATGTTATATATATATATATATATATATATATATATATATAATTTAAAAAGAGGTTAAACAACCACCGGAGGGTCCCACTGGGAACAACTGCCATTTAAAAATGACTCTGGCTCCCAGTAGAACCCTCGTAAATCACACCTATGGCCACGTCTCACTGCCGTGAGATGGATGGCACGATAAAATTACGACCAAAGGATAACAGCTTTCTGGATCCATCTCGCAAGTGCCTTGGCATATTTTTGGCACGCGGTCGAATATTTTGGGTACAGTAATTGCAGTTCCCTTTTAAGGTTTGGATACCTCGCCTCCTTCTCCTTCTCCTTGGTAGTAATGTTGCTGTCGGTCGGAGCCGAGAATTCGATCACGAATATAGTTCGTTTCTCGAAGTCTTGGAGAACAATGTCGGGCCTCGAGTGCGCAGCGGAGACTGCTGCCCGCAAATCGTAGTATCAGAAAATTTGGCGCAATTGACCCTATCTTCCTTGGAGCGTTCGGCAGGGTAGGGTCAAGGGCAACACCGTAAGAGCGACAAAGATGGTAATAAAGCACTCTTAGGGACGCATAATGTCTGTAGATATAGGTCGTTCCCGCGTGGGTGGGACATCCAGATATTATGTGTTCTAGGTACTCAGCGTGTGCATGACACGCTCTGCACCTATCGCTGAGAACTTCTTGGCATCATAGAAAAAACTAAGAATAAAATTTGTTGCTGGAAGTTTTTTAGAGAGATAAAGTTTTGTTCAGCCAACTTCGCATCATTCAAAATACATGTGTTTGTCATGGAATAAAAAAGAAAGTTTAACCGATATTTGTGTAAAGTTTATCCTGTAAAGTTAATTTTTGTTGCAAAGAATCTTTCATCGGAAATCGATGTAAAGTTTATCTTCTGATTTTTCTGTGATAAAATACGGTCATAGTATACTAAGGTGGAATTGACACTGCCCTAGCATGCGAAAATGAAACCCTCTGTACCTGAATCAAGCCATGATGCTCTGAGGGAAGAAATAGTTTGCTTCTTTGACATGGATTGTTTTTCTACATTTCTGTGAAAGTTTCCATACATTTTCTTGTCGAGTAGCTGTTGGCGAAATTTTTCAACCTCTGCTTTCTTTACTTCGGCTTTTAGAAGTGAAGCATTTAGATGGAGTAATGCACTTTCCTCACTTCTGATGTTAAAATTCAGGTCAATCGTTGCCATTTGCAACGATGTAAGCTGCACACAGGACGATTCGGTTATGAAGACACTGGAGATGCAGAAGTCAGCGTCCGGCTTGACAGAGTGAAATGTATAATCGCGGAACTGACGAATTGATATGCAAGCTTTTATGAATATGCATGATCTTTACGTGTGGTGACATCAAGGGCCTCAAGCTCTTTCTTCGTCCATTGAACCACCCCAAACGAGTAGAGTAGAACCAGGACGGCAAAGCATGTTCGTCGCAGATACCTTGTTCAACGCCGATAGATTTGAAGACCAAATCTGTCGAAGAAGATGCTTGTATCTACTTCAGAGAGACTTCTTTACTGATGATCCGTTCTTAATGCGGCTTTGAGGCATGCCCATGTATGTATAGATCTCTTCAGTGTCAATATGTTAATAACACTTATATCCACAAGCTTTTCTTCAGATGAATTTTGGCACACATGTCCAATTCATAATCCATCCCAATCTCTCGTGTGTACTTTTCGACGATATTTATAGCAGTTTGAAGTTGGCTTTTACCAGAGATTTACTTCAGGTCATCCATATAAAATACATGAGTGACCTTATGCTCGCGGTAATTAGTCTCGCCACATAGGTATCCAGAAGAATTTCGTAGTGCGAAAGATAGAGGCAGAAGTACAATTCAAAAAAGCAAAGGGCTCATGGTATCGCCGTAAAAGACGCCCCTCAGAAAGGTGATGAGTTTTTTGTCACACGATAATTTCCAGATCAGACAGTAAATCTAGTTTTCGCAATGGGCATCAATCTCTCTATGCATCTCACTATGTGTGAGTGCACCTTCAAGCTTTCCCACAGACAGGTGATAAGTCTGTAAGAGGTTGAATCGAAAGCTTTTCGGTAGTCAATCAAGGTCATTGACGGGACGCGCTTATGGGCTGCAGCGTCTTTACAGACACACATTCCAATTCGCAGATTTTCTCGACAACCTGCTACACCTTTTTTCGAGCTACGCTGTTCGTACATCTCTTGCCCAACAGACTCAAATATTCGAACACTCCTGTTGTTGAGGATAGCTGTAAAGATCTTATACAGTTTGTTCAAAGAAGTTATTGGCCTGTAATTCTCTGGGTTGGAGAAGTTGCTTTTTTTCGGTAGGAGTATAGTGCATCCTCACACCAGCCACTGCGGAATGGTCGTTTCCGACTTCAAATATGAGGTGAATATGCGGGCCAAATTTTAGTGTTTAGAAGTAAATTTCTTCCACTTGAAGTGCTCGGTACAATCTGGCCCTGCAGCGCAAAAGTTCTTTATGCCTCCAAGTGCTTTTTTCACCTCTTCGGCAGTGATCGATGGACATTCCTCCTCAGATGTTATGAGTTTGTCGCAAAAAATCCTTGAAGCGGATGACATTATCAGTGTCTTCTTTCAACTCCAGTGTTTTTGGGATCTTGTAGACCTCTCTCCAACAAGCCTCTACCCCGTTGGGCTTGGGTAGATTTTTGACAGAAGCAGAGTGATCACCGAAGAAGCGCGATGGGTCAGCAAGAAACTGTTGATTCTCCCTGATCCATCCCTCCCTCTTCTGTCATCTCCTCCTTGCGTCAGATAACACTTGTATTTTGTCAGCAATATACTGCTTGATACCATGATACCACGCTGAAAACACCAGTTCCCGTTAGATCACTGAAGTTAAGCAGTGCTGGGCGCGGTTAGTACTTGGATGGGTGACCGTTCGGGGAATACTGCGTGTTGTTGACCCGTCGTGGGTGTGGTGGACCCACACTGGTAGTATTTATCCACCTAGAAACACTACCCGAATCAGGTAGTGAGGCAATGAACTTTCGAGTTCGAAATGCTAATCAATTTTTTTTTTATATACTGCTTGATTGCCAGCAGCTTTGACTTGCTCAGTGTGTGATTGAAGATCCTCAGTTCTTGGGCGAACTTTCGAGCCTTTTCCGTGAACGGTCTACCAGATGTTATGTAGTCAATCACAAACTAAATACGGGACGCATTCCGTCTTATCCATCCAACTTTCTTGTTCAATTGATGTAAGCGTCTTTTGGTCTTTTAATCCATTGTCGGCTTTAGCCTTCGAGTTGAATCAGAAAATGCTCTCGCAGCACCATATACTAAACAGTTGATGGTCCAGAGGTCGGACTCCTCCGAGATATCCTCACGAAGGTCCCCTTCTAGAAATAATCAATTGGAATTTATTTAGAACGATAGACCAAAAATTTCAATTGTTCCCAATCGTGTTTCTTAATCGTATCTGAACGATTAACAACGATTGAGTGGTTCAATCGTTCCCAATCGTTCCCGATCGGGGTTAAAAAAGCGGCCGTTTGATGGCAGCACTTTCATTCCGCGGGAATTATTTGAAAATTTTTATTTACTTTTTTTTAATAATACATTTTTAACATTATGGATTATTGAAAGAAATTAAATGAACTGTTGTAATAATTCCCGCGAGCTAAGTGTGCTGCCATATCAACATATTTTACCACAAAAAATGCCGAAGAAAAAAGTTAATAATTATTTTTGTCCAAAAATTAAATAATTTTTTTCTCGATTTTTTAGCTTAAAATTAACTTGGGCAATAACAAAATTTCGAGGCGAGAAACGTAATTAATCGGAGTTTCAAATGGCTAGAAAAAATAAATTGAACTTTGAACTTTTCCTACGTGAAATATTGCACCCTCGTTATTTTTTTGGTGAAAGTTCAACTATTTCATTGAAAATCGATATTTTGCATTTGAAAATTAAACTATCTGTTTGAAGTTTATGTACTTTGAGGAAAATTTGACTTTTTCGTAAAAAATAATCTTTAGGGTTGAAAATTCATCTTTTTGGAATGAGATTCAACTATTCTTCTTCTTTGAATATTTCTTGGTTGGAAATTTTTTTTTTCAAATGAAAATGTAACTATTATTCCAGTTGAATTCTATTCTTCTATTATTCTAGTTAAAGATTCATCATTTCAGTAAAAAATTCATCTGTCTGGTTTAAAATTCAACTATTTTTCAGTTAAATATTATCAATTTCATTTGAAAATTCATATCTTCTCTTGTTTGATTAAACATTAATTTATTAACTTGAAATTTAATTATTTTAGTTTTGGTTGACAATTTATCTTTTTTAGTGAAAATTAATTTTTTTGCTTTAAAATTCAACTATTTCAGTTGAATATTCATTGTTTTAGTTGAAAACTCTTATGTTTGGCTTAAATTTAATTTTTTCTACTAAAAATGTTACTATTCCGTTTTCGGTTGGAAATTATTATTTTTTTTTTAGTTTAAAATTCAACTATCTGGTTTAAAATTTGTCTTTTTGAATCAAAAATTCAACTGTTTTGTTAAAAATTCATGTATTTTGTTGAAAAATTATTTTTTTTTTGTACAGAATAATTATTTTTATTTGAAAATTAATCTTCTGGTTCAAAAATTCATCTTTTTGGTTGAAAATTCAAGTGTTCCAGTTGAATATTCATAATTGTAGGTGAACATTTATTTATGTTTTAAATTTAACTATTCAGTTGAAGATTCACAATTTTTTTTGAAAATTCACCACTTTGGTTGAAAGTTCAAGTTTTTTGTTGAAAATCCGTTTTTTTTTGTTGAAAATTAATTTTTTTAATTGAAAGTATAACTATTTAATTTTGTTTATGGAAAATTGATATCATTTCTGGAAACTTTAAGTATTTTTTGAAAATTTATTTCTTTTGCAATGTTTTGCTCTGTTGTGTTGAAGGATGTTTAGAATAAACGTCATGAATTAAAATAAATGTTTGCGTTTTCCGTCAAGTACGAATTTGCTGCTTTTAGTTGGCCGGGAAAATTGAAAAACTTGACCGGGGAAAACCAGGAATTTGAAATCGTCCGCCGAGTCGCCACCCTGAAAATTTCTGTGCTTGAGGAAGGAAAACCAGTTGTACAATTAAAAATTTGAAACCTTTAAAATTCAAATATTTTAAGATTAGGCATTGCAAACCAAATTATTTGAAATATTCAAAATTAAGTATTTTAAATATTAAAAACTAGAAATTTTCGAGAATATCAAATCAAACTTATTTATAGATTTAAAATTGTTATACTGGAAGACACTTAAAAAGCTTGGATAAGTTTTTCTACTAAAAATAAAAAGAATTTAATGAGTTACCTACAATTTATTTAGTCTGAGTTTCAAAATATTGGCGCCATCCTATGTTCTAATGATTCCAATCGTTTTCAATTGGGTATCCATTATTCTGAATTAGAGGTTAAATTGTCACTACTGCATTTTAATATTGTGATAATTATTTACGAGCGGTTTTTTACGCTTTCAAACCAAAAATGTCAACAATATGAATTTAAAAAGAAGTAAATAAACGTTTTACAATAATATACCCGCTAAATCAAATTACTACTGCCTGCTTGATAATGGCACTTATCACTGTCACATCGTTAGGTGGCATGATTTTTACGTACTCTTCATCTTCACCCTCATACTTTGGAGTCTTCATTCGGTATACCGCCTGAACAAATATTAAATTTTTTGTACTTGAAATTTTTGTTGAATTATTAAAATTTTAATTTCCAACCTATAAACACGTGCGAGTCGTGTGTGTTGCAAACAAAAACTGCAGAGGGCGCACTGCAGGCAAGTGCATTCACTCAATTCAACCCGATTGGAAACAATTGACACAATTAGCAACAACTTAAACAGATTCAACATTTGATCACACTCAATTGTTATGAATCGTGTCCAATCGATTATTTCTAGAAGGGTCGTCATTCATTTCATTTGCTTAGAAGGAACCTTCATATCAATGTTCTTCTTTGCCCGGAAATCGCTATCATCTCTTAGGAAGTGTCTCCTTTCTGCGGTTGATTTTAATGTCGCTTCCTCATCTTCGTCTGCAGCTTGTTTAAGCAGCAGTCGGGGAAGCGCTTTGCGCACATATCCATTTTTCAAGAGCTAGGCACGTTGATTTCACAAAGACTGATGCGGAAGGTATTGAAGATCTGGGTGTTTCTGGCACCCCATAGCGTGCATACGTGTCGTGAAGCCTCTGTAAGCAGGGAAAGTGCTGGCATCGTAGCAGTCTAGCAAGATCCTTGAGTTGATTCGTCCACTCAACGTGGACTCTTCGCCGGTTCATCGTCGTGTTTCCATCTAAATTATTTTCAGCACCCCGAACTCTAGGATGATCGGCACTGTTTGCCGATCGATTGACGGGTGCTCTGCGTGTTCGATCGTTTCGAAACACATCTGCAACTTTTTGGTTGTTTGGTGGTAATATTGTTGTTCCCATGAGCAGCTAGGAAAAGGGTTCGTCCATCCTTGTATTGATTTATTTTATTTACTCAATTTACTTCAGCCGCATTTTATGTTTATATTTTATTTTATGTCAAGAAGTTCCCAGTGATAGGTGCAGAGCGTGTCACGCACACGCTGAGTCCCTAGAACACATACTATCGGGGTGTCCGACCCACGCAGGAACGACGTATATCTATAGACATAATGCGGCCCCAAGATTGCTTTATTACCACGTTTTTCGATCTTACGGTGTTGGTCGCGACCCTGCCCTGCCGAACGCTTCAAGGGATATAGAGTCAATTGTCCGAAACGAGAAGTGCCAAATTTTCTGGAACTACGATTTTCGGGCATCAGTCTCCGTTGCGCACTCAGGGCCTGACATTGTTCTCCAAGACTTCGAGAAATAAACTATATTCGTGATCGAATTCTCGGCTCTTTCCGAATACAACATCAATGCAAAGAAGAAGAAAAGAGGAGAGGTATCAAGACTTTAAAAGAGAGCTGCAACGACTGTACCAAAAATATTCGGTGCAAGTAATTGTCCTTGTGATAGGTGCTCTCGGAGGTGCCAAAAATATGCCAAGTCACTTTGCGAGATGGATGCAGAAAGCTGTCATCCTTGGGTCGCTTCGTGTCCTCAAGACATACGAGGGTTTCACCGGCCTGTCGTTGTGATTTCGCCGTGACCTGTGACCACCCATCTCACGGTTGCTAGACGTGGCCATAGGTGTGATTTACCGCGGTTCTACGGGGGGCTATTGACATTTTTTAGATGACAGTTGCTCTCAGTGGGACCCTGCGGTCGTTGTTTAACTCTTTTTTTTAAATTATATATATATATATTCTATTCTATTATATATATATATATATATATATATATATATATTATATCCTCCGAAACGAGAAGTGCCAGATTTTCTGGAACTACGATTTTCGGGCAGCAGTCTCCATTGCGCACTCGAAGCCTGATATTGTTCTAAAAGACTTCGAGAAACGAACGATATTCGTGATCGAATTCTCGGCTCCGTCCGAATACAACATGACTGCGGAGGAAAAAGAAAAAGAGGAGAGGTATCAAGACCTTAAAAGAGAGCTGCAACGACTGTACCCAAAATATTCGGTACGAGTAATTGAGCCGCTGGATAGTGTAAGGGCATATAAAATTCACATGGCCGTTCCGGTTGGCCCCTGTTGTCTTGAAAATCGATTTCGAAAATTAAATTTTTGAAACATATGACTTTGTAGAAAATTCCATGGCGCATCTTTTTTCCTCTTGTGAAAAAGTTGTATCTTTTACTGTTTCTGAAAGAAAGTGAAAAAACTGGATTTTGTGAAAAACAAAATTTAATAAATATTTTGAATTCAACTCGCTCTAAAAGAGAAACTTTTGCATATTTTCGGATGAAAATTAGAGGAGTTATGCTTCAAACTGTTTTAAAGATGATATGCTTGTTTAAACATCTCTAGTTTTTTACCAAAAAAAGCTGTTAATTTTTTTTTCAAGCAGTATCAAAATAATTTTACGGAACTTTCAAACGCTTCGTTTATCGAGGAAATTTTGAGTAAGCCCAAAATTTAAGTGGAAGAAATGTTCATTAGGGTTTAGTGAAGTTTTCTAGAAAGTATTACTTCAATATAATGAATCGTTAAAAAAATACGAACATTCAAACATCGCGTCAAAGAGTGATCGAGCGCATGAGATGTGAGAATACTTCGGCGCCTCGACCTCACCGCCGCGCCGTCCTGTCGTATCAGTTAGGAGAGAAAATTTTTGATCACTTTGTTTATCTAGGTAATTTCACGTGAGCGAAACTTTCAGCAAAAGAAATCTTTATAAGGATATAATAACATTTTTTGGGATTTTTTACGTCAATTCATCTCACGATTAGAAAATCATAAGCATTTAATTTGCCTTTCTCGAGCGCTCGAGAGCACGCCGATTCTACTACGCCGAGTCTCTGCCGATTCTACTCGCTCTTGTTTTTTCTGCGAATTTTCCGCGTGCGAATTTCTTTAGAATACTTTCGCAGGAAAACAGAAGAG
>CAKNXH010061536.1:245418-313253 GCA_932178445.1 Andricus quercusramuli
GATCATCTTCCAGAAGGTGCCTGCTTTCTGCGGTTGGTCTTAATGTCGTTTCATCTTCGTCTGCAGCTTGTTCAAGCAGCGGTTGAGGAAGCGTTCCGCGTACATATCTATTTTTCCGGAGGTAGTCGGCTTGATTTCGCAAAGACTGATGCGAAACGTATTGAAGCTCTGGGTGTTTCTGGCACCACAGAGTATGCATACGCGCCATAAAGCCTCCGCGAACAGGGATAATACTGGCATCGTAGCAGTCTAGCACGTCATTCTTAAGTTGATCCGTCCACTGAATGTGGGCGTTTCGCCGGTTCGTCGTCGTGTTTCCATCTAAATTATTTTCAGCACCCCGAACTCTAGGATGATCGGCATTGGTTGCCGATCCATTGTCGGGTGCTCTGCGCGTTCGATCGTGTTGAACCGCATCTACAACATTTTGGTGGTTTGTTGGTTTCATTATTGTTCCCACGAGCGGCTAGGGAAAGGGTTTGTCAATCCTTGTAGAGCTCCGCGTGCAAGGATAAGGCTGATACTCTGAGAAGTCGCCCGGTATCCCAGAGTCACCGTTAAAGACACCTCACCCAGGTGCCATGCAGCTTTCGGCACGGTTTTCACACTTTCGCTTAGGGGTTATTCCTTCGGGACCATCCCTGGACAATTGTCCGCGACTGCTTATTAATTATTGTAACCATATTCAGCAGAAACCCTTGGTACGGGGACCCTCTATCCGCAACCCGAGGACGCGTTCGGTGGCTTTGTCATAAGCCCTTCGGTTCTATTCCAAGGGAATCGAAACAGAAACCGAATATATATATATATATATATATATATATATAGACCACCCATCTCACGGATGTGAGACGTGGCCATAGGTGTATTTTACCGCGGTTCCACTGGGGGCTATTGACATCTTTTTTTTTTTTTAGATGTTTTTTTTTTTTTTTTTTTTTTTTTTTTTTTTTCGAAACCGAAACCGAATATATATATATATATATATATATATATATATATATATGCCTGAGTGTTGCAGATCGAGGCATATACTGCCGTCCAAATTAAAAAGTTCTCCGACTTGAACGGAGATATTCAAGAAAAACCATTTGCGCTTAGGACTTTAGTATAGGAACACATATTCGTTAATGCAAGTACCCCTTTTTGGTAAAACGCATTTGCTCTTTTTGATTTTGCAATGAAAAATTGATTATTTAAACAATTTCTAGTAAAAAATGTACTTACGGATTTGTCTGGAATCAAATCCCAGCTAAGAAATACACAAAGTCGCTTGCGGAGTGTTTCGCTGTAAAGTTATCGAGCATCGGCCCTTGATACAAGAGAAATCAGCAAACGCCATGCGTGGCATGGTGGGGGCTAGGGTTTCTTCAGAGCCACACTTAATTTTATAACTAGTTTTCATGTTGTGAAAAATAGTTGGCTGTCAATTAAAATCAAGCTTAATACTCGCCGGTAAAACGATGAAAAAATATTATAGTTATAAGTACTATGAATATTATAGTATTGTCATAGACTTGTACGATTATATATTCAAAGTAATATGTACTTTGAAATAAAAATGTCTGAATACTATAATGATTATAATATTATTTTATCATTCATTGAACAACACTTACTAATAATAAGATATCTGTGAGAAAATAAATTAATCCTCATAATAAACACCCCAAAATCTTGAAAATTCTTTTAGATTTTGAACATACCTTTATATATTTGAAAATTTTCGAAACACAATGAAATTCTGGAATTCTTGTGAATGATTTTCCTGATAACCATTAAAATATTATCAAGTTCCGTGAAATTCTATGAAATCTGAAATTTTCTGAAATATGAAATGGTTAAATGCTTGAAAATAAACGCAGAAGAAGACAAAAGGATTGAGTAAAAAGTTAAAAAATTTGATGTTGATTGTTCTTTATCTCCTGGTCTGAAATAAATATTTTGAATACTGATTTTCATTTCTAAATTGTGAAATATTGCTCTCAAGCTCCGCTGGGCTCGGAACCCAGGTCCTCCAGATTGCTGGTCTGGTGCTCTTACCCACTAAGCTTCGGAGTGACGAGATAAATTTCTTCACAATACCTACAAGTTGAATTCCGACGTCATTCCTTCACTTTTAAGATTCATTTTCCAACATTCGAATGTTTTATATTTTTGATGTTATGGTTCTTGACTAGATAAATTGTATTAAGTAATTTAATGTTGATTATTTTTTGTTTACTGATCTAAAATCAATATTTTGAATACTGATTTTTGTTTCTAAATTGTGAAGAAATTGCTTTCAAGCTCCGCTGGGATTCGATTTGTTACTTTATGCATTAAGTCATACGACTGTATTCTTCGAGGGCATGAAAGAAACTGATTTTGAGGAGTAATACTTGACAAGCGTCAGGTTACAATTTGGACTGTTATAAATTTATTTAAAAATCTTCGAAATACTGTGAAATTCCAGAATTCTTGTCGACAAATTATTATAATTATTATTATAAAATTCAATAAAATCTCAGAAACTTTTTTCTTAAATACTAAATAAACAAACATAAGCTTTTGACTAAATTTTAAATCGCACTTTGGCGTGGAACTAAACCTCCTAATAATCTTAAACGCAGTTCAGGCATAGTGATTATTTACTATGAGGAACTTTTACCTTAAACATCCAAGAAACGGATACAAGATTTTGAATTATTTAAGATATCAGAAACAAATAACGTAGCCGTACATAGCCTGAGACCCCAAGGTTTGTTGATCCCAAGATTTTTGTTTCAATTTCGGCCGGTAGCCTCGACTCGACACATTTCCAACTCGAGACTTTACATACAGCACATGCGAAATTTTGATTTTGTAACAAGAAGCGTGCTCGACTACTTTTGCCAGACAAAAGATCCGCAAACTGCTTGGCGTTTATCATTCTCTTGTGTTTCGTGATGTATTCGACTTCACTTACAAATTTCAGTCACCGCAAAGTACTTTTCATATATTTTTCCATTGCATTTGGTCAATATGCTCCATATTCAAAATTTTTAACATACATCTTTTATTAGAAATATGTAATTAAAAATTATAATTTTAACCAGGAAGTAGTATAAGGAGACCACACTCCCTGAAGATTTGGAAGTATGGATTCGGATTTAGTTTTTAGTTATTTTGCATCGCTCGTAGCACCTCTTGTGGGAACATGCATGCATACATACAGTTCTACATATATGCAGCCATACACATTCGTAAAAATTCGTGTTCCGTGAAAAGTTTGTATGCGTTTGTTGACATCCGGCTAACACTATTGGTGCCGCCATTTGTAAATCATGTATTTCAACACTTTTCTGGAAGAGGCGCTGCGAACGATGCAAACTAACTTAATCCGAATCTGTGCGTCCTTTTCCAAAGGCCGCATGGGAGTGGGATCCTTATACTACTTCCTGATTATAACCATGATAGCCAGACGCAGCTTACACTCACGATTCCACTGTTATGAAAAACTCACTTTTCGAAAAAATGTTGCTTGACTTACGTTTTTCCGATATAGGGCAGTATAGTTGGATAAATTAGAGTGGAATTTATTGCTTTTAACAATACTGAGTGTTGACAAATCAAAATGACTCAAAGTTTAATTCAATTTATGACTAATTTTTTTAGTATAGTTGTGATTGCTAGAATGAAAAATGAGTGCCTGATTATAACTAAAAATTGCAAATTTTTTACTGTTTTTCCCTTGATTTGGCCTATTTAAGTGTTTTAGTGGATTACTCCGTCCGCTTTTTAAATTTCTTACATATTCCAAAATATCCTATACATGAATTCGAGGGGGTGAAAACTGTATATGAAGGTGATTGAAAAGAGAAGGAATTACAGTGATTTATGATTAGAAACTAATAGAGATATACATATATATTAGGGTGGTTCAAAAAAATCGACTATTTTTTTTTCTTCGAAATCCCCACATAAAAACTTCCGGAAAGGTATAAAAATACGCCTGCAAAAAAGAATAGCTCTTAATATTAATATTTAAAAGTCGCTCATCGCGAATTTCTATTTCCCATTTAAATAGCATGTCAAAATTTTTTTTTTTTAATTTGGAGATTTCTAAATCTTGAACGGCTTGATGAATTGCTAATACCATAACATACTCGTGTAGGGAATTCGACGCTCTACAAAAAAGGTTTCTTGTGATTTTTTCATAAATTCATTCCTTCAAAAGTTATTCACGCTTAAATTTGGACACATAATAAGTTTATCGTTTTTTTCTTAATTTTTGGCAAAAATTTGAAATTTATCACTAATTATCTTAATTTTTTTTTCGGAAATTTTATAGTTTAAAATGTTCTCTAAAAAACAATAATCTAACTCAAATCATCACATTATCAAGTTGAACATTGTTTGAGATTTTGTCTTTTATTGTTCTACTTTTAATAACAAATAACTTTTAAATCAGTAAACTTGATAATGTGATGATTTGAGTTAGATTATTGTTTTTTTAGAGAACATTTTAAACTATAAAATTTCCGAAAAAACTATTACGATAATCAGTGATAAATTAAAAATTTTTGCCAAAAATTAAGAAAAAAGTGATAAATTTATTATGTGTTCAAATTTAACCTTAAATAACTTTTGAAGGAATAAATTTATGAAAAAATCATAAGAGACCTTTTTTGTAGAGCGTCAAATTTCCTACAAAAATATGTTACGGTCCTAGCAATTCATTAAGCTGTTCAAGAGTTACAAAACTACGAATTAAAAAAAAAATTTCACATGCTATTTAAATGGGAAATGGAAATTCACAATGAGCGACCTCTAAATATTAATATTGAGAGCTCTACTTCACAGGCATCTTTTCACACCTTTCCGAAAGTTTTTATGTGGGGGTTTCGAAGAAAAGAAAATATATATATATATATATATATATATATATTACAAATTCTGACAGAATATTATATGGAGTTTAGTTAAATGACATCTTTGCTGGTTTTTCGGAAGATATCGGTTTTATTTGACCCCAGTATCATAATTGTAAACAAAATTTTTCAATTTGTATATTAGGGTCGATAATTTTTTGTTTCTGCATTTAATTTTTTAATGTTTTGAATAAAAAAAATTATTTCTTGTCAATCATACATAGCCTAACATGTTTCGTCCCTCAGTGACTCATTGGACACGTCAGTAAGGCTCTGCGAATCCGTCCCGCCATATACTCTTTTGAATTTAATTGACCTAAGTTCCGTTATTATTCCAGACAATTTTAAAACGTTCCAGAATATTCTGGAAACGTTAAGGACATTTCAGAATATTTCGTAACATTCATTGAGAATATTCAGGTAAAGCTGGGTTGAAATTACTTATAGTAATAATCAAGGCCCTAGTCAGGGGGGGATGAGGCGAGTTTGATCCCCCTCCGAAATTCTTTTTTATGCTGTATATCCCCCTCCGAAAAATTTTTCTGGCTACGGCCTTGGTAATAACAGAATATTATATTTTTATTCAACAAATTAAATACTGTATAAGACTGAACTGATCTGAATACAGGAGATTGTGTAAAATTGGTATGCAAATTGAATGGAAATTCGTACTTCATAGGGCGTTTTCGAGAACTCGCCTCAATCTGTGACGGGAGGAAGACGAGGGAGTTAAAGCGAGATTTCGCGAAGGAAAGCAGAGACAAAGAAACCCAAGGCACTCAATCAAAGGGACGCGAAAACAAAAGTGCCCTGACGCGTGTGTCACATGAGACGTCGTAACCAGCCCACATTGGCCACTTCTTTCACCCGTCTATCATTCGTTTACCCTTTAAAGAGGACATTCACTCAAAGAGGACATTTGCGTCCTACCGTTCTTTACCACTCATTGTACCGATTTACGTCGACCACCTTCCAATGCTTTTTCTTCTGTCAATCGAATCACAAACAAAGTTAAGGCAAATTACAAAAAAGGCATGCTGACAGCATTGTTAAGATTTCAACTCAATTTTTCTCTTTCATTTCAAAAGACTAAACTTAGATTAATTCGAATTTTTAAATATTTGTTTAACCCTTCATTTCTGAATTTGCTTTATTTTTACATACAAATCAACCTAGGAATTTTCAAATATCGTCTGTTTTTTTTTTTAATTTTGAAAATCGAAGTCCCCCGTATATACAGGTATTATCTTGATTGTTTTTGAATATTCTTGCAATTATAATATTTTGCAATCTACATAATTACTTACTGATCTACATGTATCATATATGAATCAAGATATGTCCTACTCACTTCAATTAACAAATATTTTGAAAAGTGAAAATCATGAGTATGCAATTTTATATCATTTAATTATAAATTATTTTTTGTTTAAGAACTGCACCCTTCTGCAGATTTTCATCCAATTCCAAATTGAGGGGATTTTGAAGTGTAACCACCCTGAAAAATGACACTCACTGATCGAACTCGAACTTGGGAACAGTTTAGTCCTATACTAGTAAGTACTATCACTCAGAGAAATGCCTTCTTGTGTCAAAAGGATGCTTCTTGACACCACTAGAATTTCCTTTTAAATTTAAGGTTAAAAGGATTTTAATTTCCGTCAAAAAGAATCTTTTTGCATCAAACATTATACTTCTTCATCATACCTCAATCGAAAATTCGACTTTCGATGCCTGTGAAGCGGGTCGAAAATCGAATATTCAACCCTAGGGAAGAAAGTGACAGATCAATGTAAATGGCTGAAAATTCGATTGTCGTCCCGCTTCACAGACATCTCAAGGCGAATTTTCGATTACACAGCCCCACAAAAAAAATTAACTTTCATATTCCTGAACGAGACCCATGCATCCCTATATGTATTTTTTATCACTGAATCCGAATCCAAGGTAAAAAAAAATCCCTATACCCGCAAAAATTTCAGCTAGAGCAAAAAAAGCACCCCTAGAATAGGGTGAAAATTAGATTAAGCAATGAGCATAGTTGTTGCATCTTAATCAATCGAATTATACCAATTTTCAGAGTTTATAGCGCATAAAATTGTTTTGAAACACTCCTCCCAAACCACCCAACCCACCCACCCCCTAGCCGGAAAGTTGTATTTAACCATCGACCATAAATGCCGAAGAAATATTTCTTCGAATCAAAAACATGGATATTGAATTTAACAACGCATTTGTTTAATCTGAAGAAGTATTCAATTGAAAAAAATGTATGTGCCCACATTAATTATTAAAATATTGTATTCATTTCAGTAGAATGGATATGCATTTATCATAGTGAAATATTTATTTGATTGGAAGAAATCCTTTCTATTCCACATTGAAAGAAAAATTTCTTTCAAACAAATGAATAAATGTTTATTGAAACAAAATAATTATTTACTTAAATTAAACGCTTATTTGTTATGAATAATTCAATTCTACAACTCAAATAAACACAATATTTTATCCACATAAAAAAATTCTTCATTGGTGTAAATGTATCAACTCTTTGTTCAAAATAGGGGAAAGTTGCCTAAGACGAGCCCCCACCTAAGACGGGACACCCTGAATATTTTTGTACGAAAACATTATAGTCATCACTTACGAATGCCAATACGTTCTCAGCAAAATAATTGTTATTTTGAGAGTGTTTTTTTCTGAACTGGAAGTAAATTAACAAAAACAGAAAGGAAAAAGGATTTTTGTACGTTAGAGAAAGAATTTTTACCTGTTTTAGAAGTTGTGATTTAATGACTTCTAATGATTTGAAGGAGTACGTGATTTTTTTTGTAGATAATTTTGTAAACTTTGCAATTGGTACTTGAGTTTAATTAATTTTTATGCTGTTTAATACAAATATTTAAAAAATTGTGATCATGCGAAATTCCTAAGACGAGCCCTGGTTAGGCTAGAAAAATGTAGGTAAAAGCGAAATCTTCTTTACTTGTGAGTTTCCGGTCGTAATGCGTTGAGCTTGTATGTGTTTTTCATATTCTTCAAAAAATTGGTTGCAGAAAAACAGAGAAGAGTGTTGGAAACATCAGGTAGGAAGTAAAACGATAAATTTAATTTGAAGATTTAAAACCTGTTTGTCTTCAAAATTTAATAATTCAAGAACTCTTAAAGTGTTATAGAAAATATTTCAGATTTTTAAATTTTCCGCCAATCAGTCGTATGTTTACCTAACCTCTTTATTACTTTTGCATCATCACTAAGAAAATTTTGAAAGTAGGTTGATTTTTCGATTTATATCAGTAAATTCTTGATCTAATTTCGCTTATTTTACGTTTTATAATGTAATTTGCATGACTTATATGCCATAAATGCAAAGAATATGTTTAAACAGTACGCTACGAATAAAATTTATTTGTATCTAGTGTTTAATTATATAGCTTTTTTTATTTTAAAAAGGGGCCCGTCTTAGGATACCGGGTTGCCTAAGACGAGACTAATACATATTCTTTTCAACATCGAAGTTCATTGCCTTCTGAACATTTTTTGAAGTTTCAAGCGTATGAAATTTGTAAAGAAAACATCAAACTATGATACCAATAATCGATTTTGCTTCTGAAATTCCTTAAAATCGAAAATTTTCGGAAAATATGGAAGGGGGCTCGTCTTAGGCAACTTTCCTCTAAATATATCTTTAACCTAATATTCGTTTGCATTAATAATCTTTTCTTCGATTCAAATGAACCTAAACACTTGATTCAAGTATGGACAAACTAAGTGATTCAAATGTGTCCTGGCCAATTCAAAGAATCGAACTCATTGAATCAAATAAATATTTCATTAAATGACTAATCAAATTTTAACGAATCTAAGACCTTTTGAGTCAAGGAAATCATTTTCTTGAATGTACCAAATAATTGTTTTATTCAAGAAAATACAGTCAAAGAATTACATAATTTCTTGACATAAGCAAAAGTTATATGCCTGGCACAAATCAAAAATACTACTGTGAAAGAATGTTTTGTTTATGCTAAGAAGTATTGAAGTAAATGCATTTACTTGGTTTCAAAGATTATTTTGTTTAGTGTATAAGACATTTATTTTGATTATGTAACCTTTATTATGTACATTTATATATATTATATTATGTAACCTTTTAACTTTCGCTTCTACTTCCACTTTTTTGACATTCACGTCAGTTATATTTCTTTAACATTTTAATTGTCACGAAAATTAAAAAAAAAATCTGCCCGTTGCGCAGGCACATTTTCATCGCGCGCACCGCGCGTGGCTCGCACGTTTGAGCACGCCTATGGCGCACGACTTTTGGTACTCGTTCTTCGCGCTCGGTTTTTGTACTTCCCCCACATTTGTGCACAGACCCTTTAAAATTAATTAAAGGTCAAAGCATCGACTACTGTAATTTGGTTATTGTAATTCTCTTTTGTTGAAGCTCCTTCGGCTATAACGAACACATTCTCATCACGTGCTTCGCACTCCATTTGATTGCTGAAAAATTTATAGATCCTTTTTGAATGCACAATTATTATTTATTCATTTTTTTTTCGTACCTTGCGTCGTTTTTCCAACTATTTATTTTTTTTAGTGTTAATGTTATATTTCACGATTAAAACAAAAACTACGCATACTATCATAAAGATAAATTGTTTGTCTTTCTCTGCACTACGAGTAGTCGTACATAGAATTTTCGAATTAAAAAAAAGAGTGGTTTCAAAAATTTTGAAAATGCTCTAACATTTTGAATTTTTATCAAAAATGACTGGCTAACGGACTTGACCTCCAGTTTAGGACACTCAAAGAGAATACCAAAGTCCAATCCAATCTGTAAATTCTTTCGAAAGTTACGGATCTACCATACATACATTTTTCAAGAATTTCCGATTATATGAATATCCGTTATTATCCGAGGTCTTTCGTTCTAGGCGTCTTTCACTCCATTGACACTCGTTATCCCACCTTTCTTCTGAACCATTCCCATCCAAAAATCCCTCCTAACCTGGCATACAACTTTTGCTTTATTTGAATCCATACATCTTGTCATGCAAGCTCTTGTGTTCCTAGGGCTTTTTATATCTTTTCGATTTAGGGTCTCATACAACGAATTTCTTCAATCCTGTTAAACAGTGCTTCCTCTACACCACATTCTTTGAAAATCCTCTCATTACTGACTTTGTCCATTAGCGTTTTACCGCATGCATTACGCAGGAATTTCATGCCAACCGCGTTAACTGTACTCTTATCCTTTTTTGGTACGTCCAGGTCTCACTACCGTATATCACAGTGGAAGTAAGTACAGAATTATATATTGCAATTTTAGCTTTATTTTTTATAGATTTAAGTCTGGTAATGGCTCCTACACTGCCAATAATCTTCCCACCCTTCTTCATACGCCTGACTATCTCTCCATGGATCTTACCGTCAGTAGTAAATAAATAACCAAGATACACTTACTTATCAAAGCTTGTTCTATCATCTCATCGTTTACTATCTGTTTCAAAAATCATGGCCCCTCTAAAAATAATTGAATAACTCAATCAAAAAAAATCGCTTGAAAAAGGGAAAAACATCTTGTCAATCCTCATTTTATTACAAATAAGTACAATATCATTTCATCGCGATGCGACCATAATTTTTCATGCAAATTTGCAGTGAAGGTAAAAAAACGTGGTTAAAAGCACCTTTTGTAACTTCGTCAACTTTCGACTGATGTATTACGTCAAAAGCTGCATGAATTCTTTTGCAAAAAATCGAGTAGTTATACCTCGAAATTTTATTTATATGAGTACGTTTTCGAAAAATTGACAAATATTTATAACTTTGGTGTCGGCAGTAAAAAAAAGCGAAGGATGCTAACTCAGCTTCCAATCAAGCTGGAAGGCTCTACTGAGGCCTAAAATTGTTCCAAAAAATCAACAAATTCAATGGTGCGTTTTTAAAATTTGTTAATTACATCAGTTATACGCTATTGCATATTATTTTTTTCTGTTTTTTTCTCTTTTGTTATTTTCATTACCCTATGAATAAGTATTATTGAATATATTTTGCCATTGTTACTTAGTACGCTGATACCTAATTATTGCAGTTGCTTTCATCTTGTTTTCCTTTGTATATTAGGACGATAATCGCCTTCTTTCAGTCATCTGGGAGGATAAAAAATGCAAATTAAAGCAGAAATATAAAAAGGAGCAAAGTTTATACCTACTCGGTTTTTTTTACATAAATGACTGTGGATTTCTGCAACTCTCGATTTTATTATTTTTCGATTTCCCGAGGTACTGGGTCTTGGGTCGCAGATTCGTAGGTACCACTATACCTCGCACTATACCTCATAGTACCTTTTCATATTGGACGATGCTATTACATCCGAACACCCTGTATAGAGGGCGTATTTGTTTTACTGCCTGGCTGCTCGCATTGGTTGAGAACGTGCTCTGAATTCTTGAAATCGTGCCATCCTTGTTCCTGCATATACCACGATCGTAAAAATTCTTAACTCCTTTAATGACACCTCTCTGAATCTTTCTCTTGGCAAATAATCTCCTACGCGGATTTTCCACAAAGGCATTCCCTGCTCATGTTATACTCGAGTCGTTCTCCAATAGGACAAATCTAATTTGACCATCCATAAAAATGTTTCTACTATTTCGCTTTTCATGAATTTAAATATCATATTAGGGAAATAAGCTGCGAATGAAAATATTTTTGATGGACACAAAATAAAATGAAAATATGAACGTGTCCAAAGGAAAATTGTCCACCTCGGCGAAACCAAATGAAGAGGTGCTACACTCTAAGAAAAAGTCTATTAACAGTAAAATTACGTTCCTTTCAAAATGCGTCCTTTGAAATTAAGCAGATTTCTTTTGTCCATCAATAGAATTGTTTCACTGTTCAAAGACTTATCCGTTAAATGCAAAACGGAAGTAGTTTTACTGATGAACGATTTCTTTTGACTTTGAAAAGAATTCCTTTAACTATTAGAGGATTTCATTTGTTGGCTAGCGGAGAAACTGCGCCTACGCACGAGTGAATTTTTCACTGCACAATTTATTCATTAATTGATAAAGTGAGTAAGAAAACGTGCGAAATGATGTGGAAAATGGATTTATTTAAAAAATTAGGAATCTCAGATTTTTACGCGAAACCTTTGGAAGGTACGTATACTGGAAGAACAATTTTCAATCCGCATAACCTCACTTTTCATTGATTTGTACGCTTTTCACAATTGAAGTATACATTTTTTTGATGCTTTTGACAATCGAAAGTTCGTAAGACGTTCTTTGTGAAATGCGGTGTTTTAGAGCTTCGATTTTATATTTACATCCACCAAAGTTCGGTTTTTGTACATTTCTTGCACGTAATACCAGGCAACAAGTTTTCACTTAACGTTCAAATTATTCTTTCTTCTGTCCGAAAACAGATTTTACTTTAAGATCAAAGGAAATCCTCTCATAGGTAAAGGATATCATTTGAAACGACAATCCTTTAACTATGAAAGGATTTCCTCTTATGCCAATTTTGAATGGAAAATCCTTTAATAGTGAATGGAATCGTTTGACAGTCAATAGTCTGTTTTTAGAGTGTAAATCGCGGAGACCAAATAAGAAGGTGCTACAGAGTTGAGGGGGGCTGATAAATCCAACACAATTTATATGAGATTTTGAAGCTTCGAGAGTTCTTCATGCGAGTTAGCCCCTTTTAATTTTGTCACCACAAGTTAGAAAGCACCTTTTCATTTTGACACGTCTATATTACCATTTTGTCATTCAAATGGCCTGACCCGTAAAAGTTTGTATATTCAAAGAAAAATTAGTTATTTACAAATTTTTCATAAATAATCATTAAAGGCAAATTACGCTTTTGCCTGGCTGAACGAGAGCTGTAAGATGAGCATGAAAAACGTTTCAAAATAGGAAGTGTCTTTTCCAACTGCCCCGATTCGTACCGAAAAAATCCGACTATTATTACTGACATTCTGGTACACGCAGCCACATCCTTTAAAAAACAACTCTTGTATTAAAAATACAAACTCCAATAGGCCAGACAGCGATGGCCTGATATATTTTATTTTTCAGAAACTCAGCACGATACTTTATATATTTTAAAAATGAGGCTGCGTCTAGTTCTCCCGAAAAATTATCAGAGCTGGAAAAGGGAATGAACTAGTCGTCCTGAAATTTCATGACGACTAGCCATTCTTAGTAAAAATATTCAACTTCTTATCCCGAATTTCGGGATGACGAGACACTCCGTAAATATGAACAGCGGAAAAAATGCATTGGATGGTCGGTAAATCGTGACGAAATACAATACAATTAGCCGTTGCCAAATTTTTCTTCTCTTTTTTCAATTATATATTTTATTATAAATATTAATAAAATATATGTATTTTATTGAAATGTTTTTCAAAGTTATTATAGCCAAGAATATAAAATGAGGAAATGTGACATTAGGTGGCCAAGTATAAGATAAGGGTGGTAGGAAAAGAAGGTGTGAGACTGAGTTCCTTGGAGGGGTAGATTTAGAAGCAGGAAAACATCAAGGGGTCCGGCATTTTGTTGGATCCTAATTTACGACTAGGATTCAGCACGTTTATGTCTTTCCGATATAAGGATCGTTCTCCTGGAAAACGCACGTCGACGAATCTCCGCTCGTCTCGTCGCGTATCTTCAAAGCACGCGACGTGTCGAGAAAGAAAAGTTTATCTTTGTCTTTTTTCTTATATTTTCTTTCTTTTCCCAAACTTTGCATAAAAAATAAGAAATCTTTTCTGAGTCTAAAGAATGGTTCTAAATATAATTAGCAACATAACAGAACGATTGGAGATTTTAGAATACGAATATTCATTAGGGATGAAGTTGAAAACAATATTTTAGAGGACTTAGAATTTATAAAAGATACTTAAAAAAGGTATATTATGATTTTCTATCATCATTTGGTTTTCCTTGAATATTTTAAGTTTTCTTATTCTAAATGGTTCGAAGATGAAACTTTTAAATATTAAACTTCAATTTTTAACGTGCATGATTTAAGATTGCTCAATTTTAAACTCTTAAATGATTCCATTGGAAAATGACGTAAACTTAGACGCCTTATTCATGTAGAATTCTTCAATCCTAAATGCATTAAATGTAAATATGTGTAATAAAAAAATTTTAATTTTAAAATCATGTAGTTTAAGCTCTGAAGTTTCCTGAAGTAACTAAATTTAAGTACATTGAAATAACTAGAAGTAATTTGAAGTTTTCTCGAGTAACTGAAGTTTGTGAAGTCTCTTGAAGTATAGTGCATGGAGAAAATTGATTGGGGAAAGATTTCACAAAATTTGCGTAAAGCTGGGACATAGAGGCATTTGGAAAAATTTTCAAATTCAGTTGAGGAATACGAATTCTATTGAGGAAAATAAAAAAACATTTTCCTACGGTATCGGGCTCGAACGCTGGACTCTTTAGGATTCTTTTCGTTTTCGAGTGTTTTTACTTAAACCAGTCGTCCCCCTTCACGCACCGTTTCTTCTTCTAATTTCCCTCGAGCTGCTCATTTTACTCTACTCAACTTTGGGTATTCTCTCAAAGGTTATTATTAGGAGCCTTTAAAATGTGTTTATGCGCAATGTATTCAAGAAACACGCAAAATAGTTTCAAACTCTACCAAAATAATGTTGAACTTTTCCCAAACGCTTCTATGCCCTAGCTTTACGCAAATTTTGCGGAATCTTACCCCAATTAATCACCCTCGATCCTTTAAATTGTTCTTAATTTCCCTTAGAATATGCCTTTTGCATAAAGTACTACATGATATAGATATGAGTACTGCTAATTAAAACACGTATACAAGGGCAGTAACATAATTAATTGAATGTAAGCAGCTGTCTTAGATCTCGTTTAGCATATTAATCTGTTTACGTTCAATAAATATACCACCAGGAGAGAGGAGGATTATATAAGCCAATAATCCTTACGAAATGAAATGTTTCCTTGCTCCTCGCATCAGCCTCTGCGATTTATCTCGGTAGCCTAAAATGACTGATGGCCGGAGATTCGATGAAATTGGAAATTTTCGAGTTTTTCCTGCCCGAAAGGGTGTTAAATTCTGTGTGAGATTCGATTGACCAGCGGTCCAGGAGGACGAAAGATTTCCTGTCCGGAAGAACGGTTTGTTCAAGGCTTTCCGACGCACATAGACACCTTTCTCGATTTCTCACGCTTTCCTCGCCAACTGGGAATCCCCTGGAACGTCGGTGAAGCGTGAAATCATCGTTAAAGGAAGAAAAATACTCTCCCTTTACTTCCTCGGATGAAGAAAAGGGGACGTCGATAGGCGATTGCGCATCCGATTATTATTAGAATGTGATTATGTTTGTGAAGATTCGTTCTGTGTCGTAAAAAGCTTCAATATCTCTATTTACCATTTTTTAAGGTATTTTAAGTCATATATTATTTTTTTTCTAACGAAGTATAGACCCATTTGCATTCTATTCCTTCCGCTCACCCCAAAAGGATTTCGGCTTAATGATATAATAATAAAAATAATAATATTCGAAAGTTTCGTGTTTCAATCGATATTCGTATGTAACAATTAACCAGTTTAATGTCATATAGATTGCAAGCTTGACCAAACGCTGTACAGGGTCTCTTGATAGCTTTCGATTGATTATGACGATTTATTTACTTTCTTATAAACTTTTTATAGATTAAACATTTTAAAACTAGACAATGAATAATAAATTTAATGCATACCTCCAAAAGGTTATTTACTCTTCATTCCTTACTAACTCTTATTTTATAATAGTCTAGTGAATTTAAATAATTAAAAATTTAATATTTGGTACGTTTTTATATCTATTGTTTGAATGGACGCTATCACGCAATTTTTGTACATATAAAAATGTTCATATTAAAATTTCCTTTATTCCTAAAAGTTCCTTCATTTTTACATCTTCTTTAAAACATATAGAATCCAACAATTTCTTCAGAACTCTTTAGAATTTAATTATGTTGACGATAAAATATATGCCGAAAGAGAAATTAAAAAGCCAGCATATTGTGCCGAAAGTTAATAGTCGACTTAAATTATTTAATATATTATTTTCAATTAATATCGTCTTAACTTATTCAAATCACTTCATGAATCTAATCAACATAGATGAATTTTTAACACAAAAAATATCAATTTTCAACTAAAACTGGAATAGTTAAATTTTTGCTACAAAAAATAATTTTCAACAAAAGCCAATTCTCGACAAAATAGTTAAATTTTTAACCAAATAGTTGAATTTTCAACTAAGAAAGATCATTTTACAACAAAAAATAAATTATTAAGATTTCCAGTTAAACAAATTAATTTTAAAAAAACGGATTTTCATCAAAATAGTTGAATTTTTAACCAGAGATGAATTTTCAACCAAATAGTTGAATTTTCAACTAAACCCGTGCAGAAATTGCCCAATTTGGTCCCGATTTCCGATGTGGCCCCGATCGGGTTTGCCACATTGTGGCTGTCGCATGACTACTCTTGTGGATCGGGTCGGAACCACATATCGAGAAAATACCAGCTGTAAATTGCAGCGCCATCTGCTGTGCCGACCGCCTGATATATCTGATGTTTTATTTTATATTTTCCACAATACGGTTCGGTTTTGAGTGTAATGTGATTTCAAAAATAATTAAAATGCCAAAAACAAAAAGTACCTTACGGGTACGGAAATATAGGTCAATTGCTGTCATTCCCTAGTGCGCAATGAGGATGAAGGTAAGTAGATTTATTAAAATCGGTTGAGCAAACCTAACCTCAAAATAAATTGAGAATAATAAGTTAAGAATACTATATAAACATTAATTTAAAAGTAGGAACGTTAGCAGAGGTTATGTTTGTGATTTCACAAACTCTTCCTTTCGATTGTTTGGAAAAGAAGGCAACTTTGTACAAGGTTAGACATCAAAGCCACGTGTAGCCATGTGATTCATTCACTTAAGTTTATGTTAATTAATTATGCTAATAATTCTAGTACAACCTGATACACGAAAATAAGTTTACAATGAACCTATGAGAAAAATAAACCTTTCAACGACAGTGAAACGTTCGTGTAAGTACGTCTTAATTGGTACTTTCTCTCTTTCAAATTTCCGAGAGTGCAATCGAGAAAGTTGACTTAATTTGAACAAATTTTTGTTTTGCTTGTTGCACAAATAACGCTTGGATATTTAACCGATCCAACATTCTTCAGTATGCTATTATTGTGATAATTACGACAATTTCTATGTACAACATTAGTGTATTGCAAAGGTACGGATAGTTGCTTTAGAATTTTCAGTGTCATAACCTCACTTTGCTAGTCTTTGTTGCATGAACAGGACTAAAAAATGCTGAACACCTGTTTAATTTATATTAAGTATGGCTAAACATAAAAAAATAAAAGGGCGCTGCTCTGGGCCAGATCCGACCGTCCTTATGGATGCCCAGTCTGGCCCTGATCAGGCTAGGCGTTTCATTTCGAATCTGGCGCTGGAAGGATTGCCCGACTGGGCCCACATTCTGCCACATCTGGGCCCGACCCGCGCCACGCCGAAATTTCTGCACGGGAAAATATCATCTTATGAGAAAAAATTGAATTTTTAAATTTTGAGTCAAACAAATTAATTTCAAATGAAAAAAAGGAATTTTCATCAATATATTTGCATTTTTAACGAAATAAATAAATTTTAAACTAAAATGATGAATCTTCAACAACAAAATTAATTTTTAATAAAATAATTAAATTTCAAACCGAAGAGATAAATATTCAACTAAAATTACGAATCTTTAAAAAAACTGAATTGTGAATAAAGTAATTGAACTTACAAGCAAGTAGTAGGTAAGGCTTCGAAAATTTAAAAGCTACTTTTAAAAAATTCAGTTATCAATGTTTTTTTTAGACATTTTTAAATTTTAAATTTTCACGTTTTGAAAGATATGATTTTTTTTATTTATTATTATTATTATATTATTATTATCTTAAAAAGACAAACAGAATACAGATAAAAAACCAGTCACAAAATAAAAAAGACTGAAAAAACAAGAGTCAAATAATAATATAAAAATCTGCCCGCTTCGCGGGCACATTCTCATCGCGCGCTTCGCGCGCGGCTCGCTTCGCTCGCAAGTTTGAGCGCGCCTAGGGCGCGCGACTGTTGGATCTCGCGCTTCGCGCTCGATCATATATTTATCTCGCGCTTCGCGCTCGATTATGTATTCACCTCGCGCTACGCGCTCGGGCGTATTCACATCGCGCTTTACGCTCGATTCCTCTAGATCTTTGAACTTCGTGTTCGACTTCGATGAAAAGAAAAAGTTTATTTCTGAATATTAGAAAATTATCAAAACCTCTACATATGAAGTGATTGTTAAATTTGTTTTTATTTTAGACTGAAAAGGAAATTTATTTAATCAAGGTTCTATCGACCTTAAGGAACACATTCTCATCCAGATACTCGCGCTTCGCGCTCGATATTTGTTTTCAAATTCATTTGAACCTTCCGTTCCACGCTCGTTTCTGTGCACCGTATAATAGAAACAAAAAAGTTTGAGCGCACTTACGGCGCGCGATTTGGGCGTCGCGCTTCGCGATTTGTATTTGATTTCAAATCAAGAATAATTATATAAATTAAGCGACAAATTTTATTAGTTAAAATGTTATTTTAGATTTTCCGTTTTTCAAAAAAGTTATTTTTTTCATTTTGAATATATTCTTACGACGAAAATGGATTTTTCCAAAGTTTTCCAAAAATTTGATTTCTTTTACTGTCAATGTTATTTTCACGAATAAAATAAAAACTACGCGTCCTATCGAAACATGATGAATAACAAATTTGTACCTCTTCTTTGAATGAACAAATGTTGTCTTGGTCATGTTTTTCGTAGCTTGTGTTATTCGTCTAAAAATTTATTTTTTCTATTTTCAATGCTGTTTTTTATTAATAAAACAAAAACTACGCGTCATATCAAAAAGTGAATAATAACAAATTTGTAGATCTTTTTTAGGTGCATAATTTTGGTCCAGTCATCTTTTGTCGTATCTTGAATAGTTTCACAGCAAAATGGAATTTTTGATTTCTCATTATTTTGTTGTGCGATCAGAATTTAAATTTTTTATTTTTTGAAAAATTCAAAAAGTTATTATGAAAATATTGTAAGGTGTTCAAAAATCAACGTTTTTCTTCTCTTGACTTTTTTTCATAACGTGCGTTTTTCGGCTTAAAATGTTCATTTTCGTTTGTTTTTTGGAATTTTGAAAATGCTATAACTCTGGTAATTTTTTTTTTATCTGAAAAAGTCATTAGGATATTTTTTTCCTCTTTTTGCTTACTACTAACAACCGTCCATAGAATTTCCAAATCTTCAAAAAAAGTGTTCTCAAAAATTTTCAAAATGTGCTCACTTTTTGAATTTTTATCCGAAATAGCTGGTTAACGAACTTGTTCTTTCTTTTTAGGCCCTAAACAAGTGTGCCAAAGCACAACCCAATCTGATTATTTTTTCGAAAGTTATCGTGCCTACAGACAGACAGACAGACAGACTGACAGACACCTTGGTAAAAACCTTTTTTTCTGGCTCAGGGGGTCTCAAAACGTGGAGATTTGATGAAAACCGACCAAGTCAAATTTTACATAAAACCAATACCTTCTCATTAGAATGAGAATGTAAAAATATAAAACAAGATTACTATGATTTCATTTTAAAAATTGTACATTTTATTCACTTAAAAAATAATAATTAGAGAGGCATGATTTTACTTTTCAGGCAAATACAATTTTTTTACAGATTATTGTGGAAGGCGTCTTGGAAAATAGGATATCTACCTAAAAATATTATTCAGTTCTTCTGAATTCTAGATATACCTGAATTCATCTAAATTCTCTGAATTATCTGAATTTCTTGAATTCATGAAATTTCCAGAATTCTGAGAACTCTATGAATTTCGCGGACTTCCAAATATTGCAAAGAATTCAGAGGAATAGGGAATTCAAGGAATTCAGGGAACTCCGAATATTGAAGGCATTCAGAGGTTATCAGGAAATTCATAATAATCAAGGATTTCACTGAATGTAGAGAAATCAAAGATTTCATAAAATTTAGGATATTCAAGGATTTTTGGGAATTCAGAGAATTTCAAGGATTTCAGAGCGTTAAGGAATTCAGACTATTCAAGGAATTCCGTGTATTCAGAGCACATAAGAATTTTAGCGAATTGATAAAAATGAAGGATTTTAGCGAATTCAAGGAATTCAGAGATTTTTAGGAATTTGGGAAATTTACCAAATTTTCATTGCTCTAAACATAACATTTTTAATTTTGAACAAATGAATGAAAATTTTTTATTTTATTTATGAAAGCTGTGACGTTTGAATTTTGAAGGCTATAAATTTGATATCGTACCATTATTTAAAAAAATAAAATATAAAAAATTTTAATTTCAAAAGCTTTGAATTTGCACATGGTCCATTTTCAAGTTGTAAAATTGATCAGTTTTTAAACATTGAAAAATTTCTTCGTTTTCATAGCTTCCAAGTCTTTATAAAAGTGTACAGTTTTAATTAATCCTTATTTACAGGTTGTTTAATGTACAAGATTTTGAATTGGGATTCATTTAATATTATTTAAATGCTTAAATTTGAAATTGTGTAATTTCAAACGTTTAGTGAAGCAATCGTGGACATTTCAGGTTAAAATTGTTTATTTAACTAATCAGTACATACGTCACAGCTCGTACGAATTGATATATTTATGTATCGAGATGGGATAAGTCCCATACGATTGGACAAAAGCTATTATTGTACCAATATACAAAAGGAAGGGAGATAAAAGTAACTGTAATAATCACAGATGTATAAGCTTATTAAGTACCGCCAGTAAAATATACGCAAAAATACTTATCCGCAGGGTAATGAAAATAACAGAAGAAAATATATGGGAAGTCCAAAGTGGATTTATGTCAGGAAGATCATGTACGGATCAAATATTTAGCTAAAGACGGATTACAGAAAAAAGTTTGAGAGTAGAAAAGAAAGCTTTCTGTGCGTTTGTTGGCCTAGAAAAAGCATTTGACAAGGTCGGTAGAAGTAAACTTTGGGAAGAGTACGGAGTCAATGGATGGCTTCTACAAGCAATCCAAACAATATATGCTGGCAGCAAAGTGAGTGTAAGGGTTAATGGGAAACTGAGTGACTGGTTCGATATTTGGTAGGGCGTTAGACAAGCATCCGTTATGTCCTCATGGCTATTTATTATATTCATGGACAAGTCTGAGAATGGCCTTCTTCGACGAAGAAGATGTGGATCTCGAAACAGTAAGGGTACGTGGGTTAGCATTCGCAGATGATACGATTGTTATGGCAGAATCAATCGAAAACTTGCAAAGAATGTTGCGAACAACCTGAATACAAGCATGAAGAGTATGGGCCTCAAAACTATCGCGAATAAAACAAAAATTGTGGTATTTGAAGGAAAAGGTGAGAAAACAATGTGCTACACTGCCCTAAATAATGAGAGAATAGAATAAGTTGATAAGTACGTGTATCTGGCTAGCCTATTCACTAGTGACGGAAAGATAGATGGGGAGTTAGATAGGCGCATAAACGAGAGTAAGAAGGTTATCTTTAGAGAAGGGTCCATTATCAGAAGTAAGAATATATAAAAAGAAGTTAAAATGACAATACATAACTCCATACTTGTACCGGCTGTGCTACACGTTAGCGAAACATGGACTTGCTAAGAAAATGATAAGAGTAAAATTAACGCGATTAGCTTGAAACCTCTGCGCACAATATGCGGGAAAATACTGATGGATTAAGTCGAAACGACGTAATCCTCAAAGAATGTGGTACAGGAGAGACACTAGTTGACATATAGGAAAGAAATCAGTTAAGATGGTTCGGACATGTTCAAAGAATGAAAGATGAACGACTGACGAGACAAGTGTATAAAGGTAAAGTAAACGGCAGTTTGCCCAGAGGCAGACCGCCGAAAGGGTGGTTAGAATGTGTGAATGAGACCCTAATTCGAAGAAACATAAGAAGCCATAGAAACACGAGAACTTGCATGAAGAAATGCATGGACGTGAAGGAAGCTAGAGAAGTATGCCAGGACAGAAAAGTGTGTCGAGAAATAGTTTATGAAAAGAGTGTCAGTAGAGTGAATGACGCCTGAAACAAAAGACCTTGGATACTAATGGGACCGTGTGGGAAACCTCACATGACGATGTTATGAGACTCTTCACTTGGGGTGATCGCTAGAGAGATTGATCAGCAACCTGATTCGGAACAGTGTTACGGAACGAACGTGTTATTTAAATAAATAACATACCGAGAAATAAATGGCCTAGTGGTATAATAATTCGTTTGAATTATTTTTTCAACCATAAAATATAATTATTTTCAAATGATACAATTTTGACATATTTAAAAATGAAACCAAACCATATTCATTGTTTCGATTTATACTTTTAATTCAAGATTGGGTAATTTCAAACAATTTCAGGTTCAAATAATTTGTTAAAGTTTCAAGCTAAATCTCTTTAGCAAGATATTCAATTTTTTAATTTACAGTTTTGAAGGATTTTAGAATTAATGTGATAAAATCCACTCATGCTCGAAATTAAAAAATTGTAATCGTAATAGATTTTAGTATTTCAATTATTTTTACTGACACTAATATCAAAAGTCAAAAAGTTCAAAGGCTTTTTTTTATTCCACGTATTTCAGGTAAAAAAAAAGTGACAAACTTATTCACTGAAAGAGAAAATTAAAGAAGCATAGTAAATAAAACGTCAAATAAATTCATTTGAAAAATATTAGTTACGAGTACATATCAAAACAAATGGAGATTATTTATTTTTAATTTTCTACACCTCAAATATTCAAAGATCAAACACGAGTAATAAGGGCATCCAATGTGAAGCTGTAAGCTATTTATTTTAAAATATTAAAAAATTATTCAATTTGGAACATTTTTACTTCCTCGTTGTTCATATATATTGAAGCTTTCTGTTAGAAATAAAATTCTGTCTAATTGTGTCTATAACCTGAACGGATTTACATTTTATGTACACTTACACATAATTCGAAATGGTTTAATTTTAAGTATATTTTCAAATTTAAATTAATTGAATATGAAAATAAATAATAATTTTAATATATCAATTCAAATAATTATTTAGAAATTTGCATCACTGTTTTGACAATCTTTTTATAAAATTGTAATTCTTACCACCAAAAATTTACCGACGCAGTAAACTTAGAAGTTTTTCATAGTTTTATGAGTAATATGACTTTTGTGCCAGTCTAAAATTAGTTTATCAAAATTTACAATGACTATCTACATTTGCATGATTAAAATTGATTGGGTGCACCAATATTCTTAATTTTTTAATTATTATTGAAACGTCAACATGACATCAAGTTTAGTGTACTCTCACTTTCTGATAGAACACCAATCTCAAAATAAAATAATGAAAAAACAAAAGAATCACTATGAACAAAACTTACTATGACCAGAACTAATCTTCAATACTACTTCGTTGTTTTTAGGCAACATTCAGTGAAATAGTTAATCGACAGCTCGAGATACATTTGAGAATCTTCTTCTGTAACGTATCGTATCCCTTGATACCGAGTCTGGGATCTGGCCTTCTTCTTATATTCGGTCACTATCCTATCCCGGTAGACCGAAGATAGTATAGAGCGGGTGCGGGCAGTGGGTGGTTGGAGTGGGGAGGAGATTTAGGGAGAGAGAATTTATAGCATCTCAGCAAACCTTTAGGGGGATGAGGGCACCACCCTCAGACTCAATGTTTTCTGCAGGGAAAGTCAGAAGTCGAGTCAAACCCTGGCCAGGACTAGCCGTCTCCCATACGTCTTTCTAACAGACCGGATAGGTTTAGTCCTCTCAATTTCACACAAAAAAATCCTTAAAAATCAAGAAATCACCCACTCGAAACCGCATAACTCACAACCCTAAGACAACCCCTATCGCCACCTCTCCAAAGAGTTTCATCTCTTCAGCTTGAAATTACATCAAGAAGGAATTTTTTCAATGGAAGTCGATGGGCAATAGAAGCACTTTATCGGGTAGATTTAGTTGGACGAACGGGTCCCTCCATTTTCCGAATGGACTTCTGACCCCGCCATCCCTCGGCGAGTCGCTGGGATACTTTTTATTAGACTCCATCGGGATCAAACATATATCTTTTTATATTGGGGTATACACATGTATATTGTGTATGTGTTTGTGACTAAAAGCGCGTAGATAGTGGCCATGTTCAGGGTGAAGGGACAGCCCCATTCGGTAAATTAACTGCGTAAGGACGGAACCCTGCATTTTTTACGCTTTTCTCGACTTCGGACGCAGCCATTTTACGCTGGATTTTGTGTACGGAATGAGGTGCTCTATCGGTCTTTCCGAAAGGAGGATAAAGGGTCCCGGGAAGGAGATGGGGTGGCGGGAGGCTGAAGGTCGGTTTAGGGTTATTACATCGATCGGAGGGTGGTCAGAATGTAAATTCTGACCTCATGTAGATTTTTACAGGCGCGATCGCACTACAATTTCCCGCCCAATGACGCCTTTTAGTGTTAATAAATCTGAGAAATTAGGACCTTAAAATACCAAATTAAATGTTTGGATTTATATTTTGTATGCATTTACTGCCAAATGGCTACGGTATTTTTAATTACAGTGTTGCATATATATTGAAGAAGGAATTGGGACTGAAAAGTCGCGGCAAAAAAATTCTTGACACGGAAAATTTCCGACAAAAATATGTCCGAAATAGAATATCCCCTAAACGCCTAAACTAAAAAGATGCAAAAAATTGTGTTCAGCAATTCGATTTGTTTTCTATTTGAGAAATAAAAAAATGAAAAACGAAGGAAAGAACAGTAACAAAGCGATTCGAAATTTTCCTTCATTTTATTTACTCTTTCTTTCTTTGAGAATGTTGATTTTAAATTAAAGTATTTGCACGCTTTTTTCAGAATTTAGTGGAGGCTTATTTTTGAGTTTTCAATTGTTGGAGAAATGTAAGAATTTGAGAATTTGTTCAAAAAGTCAACACTCACAATAATTTTCAGAAAAATATTTTTTTTTTATTACACACAAACTTCTTGTTTTTTTGTTGCTTTTAAATCAGTTTGAAGTCATCATTCTTAGAATGATTGAAAAAATTATATGATGAATAGATATTTAGGTAGACAAATATATAATTCTACATACATATATTTTTTTAGATAGACATATATATATATATATATATATACATACATACAATATATGTATACACACATATTTGTCTCTATCTAAAAATCTATTCATCATAATTTTTTCAATCATGCTAAAAATGATGACTTTCGATTATTGCGGACAGCCTACGCCCTACTATATGAAGGGTAGTATGCCATAATGGCCTAACTCACACATTTAAAAAAATAAGATTATAGTCTTAATCAAAAAATAAAAATAATTCTAATACATATCCCAAAAGAAGGATTTTTTTATAAATCACATTTTTACATTCTCATCCTAATGAGAAGGTATTGGTTTTATGTGAAAATTGACTTTCGATGATTTCGTCAAATCTGGCGATAACTTTCAAAGGAATTATTCGATTGATAGCCTTCTAGTACACTATTTTAAAGCTTGAAAATAAAGAAAAATTCGTTAATCACCCATTTTTTATCATCGTTTCTGGTTTTATCCGTCGAAAATGCGTTTAAAAAAATAAAAAGTTCCATTTTTCAGCAAAATTATAAGAGATACAAAAAAATATATGGACAGTCAAAATTTTCCATCCAAAAAACATCTACAAATTCTATCGAGTCTATTTTTTGAACGAGACACATAGTTTCTGTTTTAATCTTGAAAAATGTTATTAAAAAAATTTCCATTTTTCGGTTAAACTATGCAACCTACGAACAAATGCCAACAAGAAAGATGATTTATCTAAAAAAGATCTACAAATTTAGACATCATTATTTTCTGATAAGACATGTCGTTTTTGTTTTTATCATGAAAAGTGACATTAAAAATAAAATTTTTGGTAAAACCACACCAGATATAATAAAAATGTTAATGAAAAAATTGTTCGCATAAAATAAATCTACGAATTTTTACTCGTCCATTTTTTTATAATAGACCTGCTTTTCTCCTAAATCGTGAAAAATTATATCAAATGTAAAAATATTGAATTTGCGGAGAACGAGACAAGAGTTAATACGTTTATTGACAAAAATTTTCACCCAAAATAGATTTATGAATTTTTTACCATTATTTAAGTATTTTTTGTTCTAATCTTGAAAACTGACATTACAAGTATGTAAAGAATTTCAATTTATGGAAAAACGATACAAGATAAAATAAAATGTTCATCAGCAAAATTTGTCACCTAAAAGGAAAGTCCCGGAACAAGGTACACGTATTATTGAAACCTACATTTAATGTAATAGAGTCCAACATAATATAGAGGGTATGCACCAAGGACAAATTTAAAAAAATTTGAAGCATGCCATAAGCATAAGATACTGTGAATTTACGCATGTGCCTCTGTGCTCATGCGCAGTTACATCTAGCTGAACAGCAGATGGCGGCTGACAAATTTTGGAGCGAAAAAATTCCCTTTTTTCAGATTGACAATTGTATTTTTTATCACCATCTAAAGTTTAGAAAACGTGCCCCTCGAACGAAAAAAAATTCCTATTTTCTCGAAACTTAATAATATTTTTAAATCAAACCTTGTCTGTATCCAGCAACTCGATAACTAGGAAGTAAATTTTCACTTTTATTTCAATTGAAAATTTGGTTTTCATTACTCGTATTTTGAGGCCGAGAGTGAATTGAAGAGTGGCAGTATAGCTAGAACTGGATTACCAACTAAACAGGAATTTTTCAAAAGAGCGAAAAAACATTTTTTACAATCGAAATCACTATTTAAAGATTAAACAAAAGTCTGCTCCCGAGGTAATGTGTTGCTGAATTCAGGCAAAAAATGTTTGATTAGAAAAAGTTATCCACAGGTTTCAGGAAATGGATGTGGAAGTTGACAATCTCAAATTCATACTAACCTAAAATTGAAGAAGACTCACAAGGAAGGTACTCCAGGTGTCCCTCGCCGATTTGATTCTCCCTGATATATGTTGTAGTACTCGAAAAACTGAGTCACACGTATTTTTTTTATCTGCGGAAAAACACTTTAAGGGGGTGAAACAACCCCTCAAAGATAGGGGTCGCAAGTGTCGATTGTATAGTTTTGTGTAGAAAAACAAAATTGATTTCGACCAAACCTACTGGGAAAGTTTCCTCATGATGAAAGATGACTAACGTAATTTTCTCAACAAAAAAAAAAATAAATTAAGGGGGTGAACCACCCCTACATATTTTTGAAAATGTGCTGAAAATTGCTAAATTCACAGGAAAAAATTTGGAAAAAATATATTTTGCACTTGAGACAAAAATAAAGTTGACGTGTTTCGTAAAAAAAAATTGGTAAAAAAATTAATGGGGCTAGCTACCCCTAGACACTTTTCATTTTATGTCTATGATAATATATACTTTTCATACACAAGAAAAATTGGGAAATTATTTCTATAACGAAGAAAGTGAAATAGAGTATATCCAACATGAATAAAAAAATTACGCGGGGGTAAACCATCCCTATATATTTCTGAAAATGTGCTGAAAATTGCTAAATTCACAGGAAAAAATTTGAAAAAAAATTAATGGGGGTATATAATGGGGGATATGTAGCTACCCCTAGGAAGTGAAATTGAGTCCATCCAACATGAATACAAAAATTACGCGGGGGTGAACCGCCCCTACATGTTTTTAAAAATGTGCTGAAAATTGCTTAATTCATAGGAGAAAATTTTGAAAAAAAATTCTAATTAATGAGGGTAGCTACCCCTAAAAACTTTTTATTTTGTGTATATGATAATATATACTTTCCATACACAAAAAAATGCGGAAATTATTTTTATAATGAAGGAAGTAAAATAGAGCCCATCCAACATGAATAAAAAATTACGCGGGGGTAAACCACCCCCCAATTATGTAGAAAATTGCAAAATAAGACTTGCATCTAGCAAGAAAAATCCGAAGAAAATACCTGTTGCACACAGCATATCGAAGATTTATTGTTCAAACTCTGAACAATAATGATATTCGTCAAAAAAGTGTTTAAAACATAATGATTTCTTACACCACGAACATCGAATTACAGCGATATTCGTGCTATCTGATATATTAAAATGTGTATGGAAAGTATATATTATCAGAGATACCAACTAAAAAGTGGTTAGGGGTAGCTACCCCCATTAATTTTTTTATTTATTTTGGCGAAACACGTCAACTTTGTTTTGGTCCACAGTGCAAAATATATATATTTTTAAATTTTCACCTATCAATGTAGCAATTTCTAGCAAATTTATAAATATTGAGGGGTGGTTTACCCCTGCGTAAGTTTTTTATTCATGTTGAATTGACTCTATTTTACTTCCTTTGTTATAAAAATAATTTCCCAATTTCTCTTGCGTATGAAAAGTATATATTATCATAGACACAAAATAAGAAGTGTTTGGGGATAGCTACCCCCATTTATTTTTCGAACATTTTTTTGTGAAATACGTCAACTTTATTTTCGTCTCAAGTGCCAAATATATTTTTTCCAAATTTTTGCCAGTGAATTTATCAATTTTCAGCTCAACTTTAAAAATATGTAGGGGTGGTTCACCCCTGCGCAATTTTCTTTATTATTTCTGGATAGAATCTATTTTACTTCCTTCGTTATAAAAATGATTTCCCAATTTCTTTTTCGTATGGAATCTATATATTATCATGGACACAAAATAAAAAGTGTTTAAGGGTAGCTACCCCATTAATTTGTTTACAAATTTTTCTTGCAAAACACGTCAACTTTATTTTGGTCTCAAGTGCAAAATATATTTTTTTTCAAATTTTTTCCTGTGAATTTAGCAATTTTCAGCACAACTTTAAAAATATGTAGGGGTGGTTCACCCCTGCGTAATTTTTTCATTCATGTTGGATGGACTCTATTTCACTTCCTTCGTTATAAAAATAATTTCCCAATTTTTTTTGTGTATGAAAAGTATATATTATCGTAGACATAAAATAAAAAGTGTTTTGGGGTAGCTACCCCCATTAATTTTTTTACCATTTTTTTTTTGCGAAACACGTCAACTTTATTTTAGTCTCAAGTGCAAAATATATTTTTTTTAAATTTTTTCCTGTGAATTTAGCAATTTTCAGCACAACTTCAAAAATATGTAGGGGTGGTTCACCCCTTAATTTTTTTTTTTTTTTTTGAGAAAATGACGTTAGTCATCTTTCATCATGAGGAAACTTTCCCAGTAGATTTGGTCGAAATCAATTTTGTTTTTCTACACAAAACTATACAATCGACACTTGCGACCCCTATCTTTGAGGGGTTGTTTCACCCCCTTAAAGTGATTTCCGCAGATAAAAAAAAATACGTGTGACTTTGTTTTTCGAGTACTACAACATATATCAGGGAGAATCAAATCGGCGAGGGACACCTGGAGTACCTTCCTTGTCAGATGCGGATTGCGATAAGAAATTTAATTTTCAGTTAAAAAAATAATTGAAACATCCTAGATAGCACGAAAAATTCGGTGAAGATTTCCTGAAACTGGCAATTCAAGATTAGGAATATTGCGTTGAGTGGTTACAGCAAGGGACATTCAACAACAAAATGTCCGCTTGTCAAGGAATATTGCATGGTAAGGTTCAGGACAGTTTGGAAGAATCGTATAACTTAATACGATGCGCAGTATTATTCTATAGCACCTACGGCTACGCATACCGCATACACATACCGTATTATTTTCCATATTTACATTTGAAAAATGAAATAAAAAATGTTTGATTTTAATTTTTTTTGTTTGATTGTTTGTGTAAATATGGAAAATACTCATGGTGCGTCTGTCGGAAGGTATTACAGGAGGGCCAAAAAACCTTCTGCGCAGCCATACGTGCCATTGAATACTACTGCGCATATAATTAAGTGCAACATTCCCTGATGACAAGCGGACATTTTCTTGTTTGAGCTAACCTTGCCCTAACCTCTCAATGCAATATTCCCAACTTCGCATTGCCTGTTTCAGGAAATCTTCACCAAAGTTTTTTAAAAGTCGGCTGTGGATAACGATTAAAAACTGAATTTTTGCGAAAATTAAAACTAGCTACCGAGATATGGGGATACTGAACGAGAATAAAAAATGTTTGTTACACAACATTTTTTTTCATTAAATGATAATAATTTTCAGAAATATCAATGCTAATAGAGGTTGAAAAGTATTATTAGTACGTTCAAATTTTAAATAAATTTCAACTACATTTTTTTTCAATGAATTTTTTCAATATTATATCGAAAACATTATTCTACGACAATGTCTATTTGATTTTTAAAGAATTTTGTATGGGATAAACGCTTTCTCGATCAAAATGTTGATCATCTATAGTAGTTCTATTGACCATGATCCAAAACCTTTGGCAGGAAGTCTCATCTTCGTAAGGTATTTAATTACGAAAATATGAATAAATTATATATGTAAACATTAAAACATTTTTTAATTTCTTTTTTTCCCTCTGATTATTCATTTAATTTATAGGATAGGGTAAATGGTGATAACAAGTAATATAAGAAACATATAAGAAATAAAGAAAAAGTATTTTTCAATGAAATAGAGAGTGATTGAAATTATTGAGGAGAATAGGAAATGTTTTGAGGACTCAGTTAAATATTGTTCAGTGGGGCTTTTGTTGGTGAAATATTCAGGATCGATCAAAGATAACTTTCTTGAATAGGTGATCACGTAAAACTGATTTAGCAATTTGCCCATTCCGAGACCCGATCTTAGTTCAAATTGAGTATAGTCCAAGACCCAAGTCTTACTCGGGTGAACCACTACTAATCCAATACCTGAGATCTCAAGACGTCCTCAGGACGGAGAAGCAACGGAAGAGACAGGGAGACAGCAAGAGAGATATGCAAAGGTATAATATCGCCTATGCAAATAGCCTTTAGACTTAGACAGCTCCGATATACTTTGGGGGTTCGTGGTCTAACTTACTCCCTACTTACTTTACCAGCATAGATTTTACGAGTCTCAGAAAATAACATAACATTCATTTTTAATGCTTTGATTATACCTCTCTAAAAGATTCAAACCCCTCAATATGAAAGGCCGTTAAAGAATAAGCCTTACCATTAAAGAAGCTAGTCAAGCATACATAATTCATAATAAATAGTTAATAATCGTTTCTTTCAGGATTTCAATACCAATGTTTCATAACTAGAAAAGAAGCAACAAATTTACAAATGTGCAGAAAGTTCGTTTTTCGGGAAACGGAAATAAATATATTAGGGTTTTCGAAATTAGTTTTTCCTCTAGATTTCTCTTCGCAAGTAAAAAAATTTTCTACACTTAACTTAGTTTCAAATTAAAACAATATCGTTGGTTTGTCGACCCACCCAATTAAATACATATGCTCCAATTTGGTTAGTTTTCAAAATTTTTGCAAGTAATCAAGTGGACAAATTCTATAGAATTCAATTAGAATGATTCTATCGAATTCAGAAGTGAATTCTAATTCATACGGTGGCGAGTACATACCTGACAGGTAGTGCGAATTGATAAATTTACTGATATATCGAGACGCGAGAAGTCCCAGACGATTGGACAATAGTACATTTCGTGACTAGTGTGGACTGACGGCCTTTTTGAAACGAGCGCAATGTTTTTGTAACGAGTCGTCAGTAAGGGCGCCGTAGACGCCCGAACCGGAGACGAGTTTCAAAAAGAAAAGCTGTTAGTCCACAGGAGTCACGAACGATACTTTTCAGAACAAAATCATAAATGGCGTGATTTCATTGTCTCCATAGAAAAACGCAAAATCACATTTTGAGTCGGTGAAGGTACACATGAGCTCTACTGCAAACTTCTAACTTCTAACGAGCGTGAATGAGACAACAAAGTATAATGTGCGAGGCGATAGAGAAACATCGATTCACCAATCCGCTATGAATTCTCTTTCTATCTTTGTCAACCACGGTCTTTCTCTAGCGTTACGATAATACAGGGAGCACGCACAAACAAAGCTCTTTTTTGAACTCTACGTCACGCCGTGCTTACTGAACCCTATTTTGTAACTCATCCAACGCACCGCCAGACATCGCTCAAAACGCGTACTTTTTCGTTTGTCTATGGAGGCATGAAAACACGCCATTTTTATGATTGCGTTCTGAGTAAGCGATTATCGTACCAATATACAAAAGAAAGGGAGATACAAGCAACTGCAATAATTACAGAGGTACCAGCTTATTAAGTACCGTAAGTAAAATATACTCAAAAATACTCATTCGTAAGGTAATGAAAATTGCGGAGCAAAAGATATGGGAAGTCCAAAGTGGATTTATGCCAGGAAGATCATGTACAGATCAAATATTTGGCAAGATAGATCACAGAAAAAAACTTGAGAGTAGGAAAGACAGTGTTCTGAGCATTTTTTGACCTAGGAAAAGCATTTGACAAGGTAAATAGAAGTAAACTTTGGAGTACCAAGTGTCTAAGAATTGCCCTCTTCGAGGAAAAAGGTGTAGCTCTCGAAACAGTGAATGTACGTGGGTTAGCTTCCGCAGATGACAAGATTGTTATGGCAGAATCAATCGAGGAATTGCAAAGAATGTTGAATAAACTTAATACAAGCATGAAAAACATGGGCACCAAAATTAACGTAAGTGAAACAAAAATCATGGTGTTTGAAGGGAAAAGTGAGAAAACAATGTGCAACATTGTCCTAAATGATGGAAGATTAGAACAAGTTGACAAGTTCGTGTATCTGGGTAGCCTATTCACTAGTGACGGAACGATAGACGGGGAGTTAGATAGGCACATAAACGAGAGTAAGAAGGTTATTTTTAGAGAAGGGTCCATTATCAGAAGTAAGAATATATATAAAAAGTTGAAATGACAATACATAACTCCATACTTGTACCGGCTGTGCTACACGTGAGCGAAACATGGACTTGCTAAGAAAAGGGCAAGAGTCAAAAGAACGCGATAGGCATGAAACCTCTGCGCACAATATGCGGGAAAACACTGATGGGCAATTCCGAAACGAGACAATCCTCAATGAATTTGGCACAGGAGAGACACTAGTTGATATTTGGGAAAGAAATCAGTTAAGATGGTTCGGACGTGTTGAAAGAATGAAAGATGAACGACTGACCAAACAAGTATATAAAGGTAAAGTAAATGGCAGAATGCCCAACGGTAGATCGCCGAAACAATTATTAGAATCTGTGAATGAGACATTGATCCGAAGAGACATAAGAAGCCATAGAAACACGAGAGCTTGCATGAAAAAATGCATGAACGCGAAGGAAGCTAGAGTAGTATGCCAGGACAGAAAAGTGTGAAGACAAATAGTTTCTAAAAAGAGTGTCAGTAGAGGGAATAACGCTTGAAACAAAAGGCCTTGTATACTAATGGGCCCAAGGGGGGAACCACACATAACAATATTGTGAGGCTCTCCACTTGGGGTGATCGCTAGAGAGATTGATCAGCAGCCTGGGTCGGAGCAGTGTTGCGGAACAAACGTGTCATTGAAATAAATAACACGAGATCTCTAGATCAATCTAAAAAATCTATACCGCCTACCTCACACTACTTCTTTCCTCATCAAGCAAGTCACGCCTAGCCCGAAAGAGAAATGGCCGAATGGTATAATAGTAATAATAATAATAAAAATAATAATAGATAGAGAGAGCGTCGGTGGCTCAGTTAGTTAGACGCTCGGACTTCACCTTAGAGGTCCGGGGTTCGATTACTGAGCCGGTACCTCTTGCAATTTTTCTATGTACCTTCACCAAGGTTCTGGTGGTTTGGATCCCACCTTAAGCTGTAGGTCCCCCCATCAAGCACTTGTCTGCAACCCAGTTCGTGAATGATGGGGTGAAAAAACCAGGCTTTCCCCAATATGTCAAGGCACACGCCCCTATCAGATCACTGTATTGCATTACAATAATGCGTCCGTGACTGATAATATATACTGGGACTGCCCCGTGTATACCACAAAAAAAAAAAACTCTAACCAAGAATGCCTTCGACATATTGAGCTGTGACTATCTTAAGCCTGAGACATTAATATTTTAATATACTTGGTGTGGTGTATAATATTTTTAAATGTTCATGAACAGGGAGCGGATTAGACGATTAGAGCCACTGCGAAGTTAGCTGCCGAGCGCAGCTCGGCTTACACATGCGGAGTATAGTAGACCCATCATAGAGGAGGACGCGTAGCAACGTGCGGGCACAGCGTGCCCCTGTTAATGAAAGACACCACTGTCATACAAAACATTGAGCCCATTTACACCGCAGCACTGCCACGCAGGAACTGCTACATTTAATAACCAATTAAGAGCGTCGATTATGGATATAATGTTTCATTCCTAATAATATTTTACACAGTTGAGGATATTGAAAAGAACATTCCAGATATGGTATAATTATGCAACTCAATTATGTTTTGTGATCGAGTAAAATACTAGGTGAAATATTTGTGAACAGCGGAAGTTTTGCCAGCCGTGCGTGCTTTTAGAGGCACGTGAGCTGAGAGACTCGGCCATATTCGATAAGTTTCTGGGAGCCGATTTGAGCTTGCGAGCCTCAAAACGCTATCGTACGTATCATACTATCTGCAAATCATAAAGTACTATAAGTAACTTGGGCGCAAGTACATGTGATATAGCTGACTAATGCTCAGACCTAAATTATCTAGATCAGACAGAAGACTGAACCTGAAGATTGCCGTAATGAATATTGATGGAAGAATCATTGTTAAAATAAGAAAGAGTGTTGTGTCAAAACCAAATTATCATTACAAAATTATAATGAACATTACTTGATTAGCAATATAAAATTACTAGTTATAAACAATTATTTTCCAAATAACACTTTTATAATAGTAAGGTCTTCAAAACGCCTTCTTCGAATATACCCTGGAGTGGGGGAAACGAGGAACCATCCACACAGTAGAGAATAATGCAGAAATGGTTGTCGAAATGATACACAACCCCCACGAAAACCATTTGCAATTCTATTCTGCGATATTTCGCGTTTTCAGATTCTCGCTGTCCATTTCCACCCCTAGAAAGGATAATGGTAGCGAGAGATTATTCATACAGTTGATGATTTTGAAGAAATGGTTATTTGAATAGTTTTTACCACTCACGAAAACCCTTTACAATATTTTTCAGCGAATTTTCTGATTTCAACCCCTAATTAAAAAGTTGATGATATCCTGAGAATTTTTTCCTTAATTTGCATTATATTTACTATAATTTAAGAAAAAATTTGTATCGATATCGTGATTTCCCTTTGAGATTGAGTCAAAAGAAAGGCAAAAGGTGATCCATTTTTCAAACATGCTCAACTTCACCCCTTACTTCAACCCCTACAATAAGCAATGTGGGCATTCTTACATATTTTCCTTCAATCTACGTAACATGAACTTTATTAAAAAAAAAAAATTTGTTGAGCTATCTCTATTCTTTCTCGTTATATTAGATTTTAAACCAGAAAAATGCGATTTGACCTATAGTGTGCCGTAGGTAATTACTGCCCAGGTTTAAGAACACCAGGTCGCTACTGCTCAGATGTCTGTAGTAAATTACTACTGTGCAGTAGTGTGAATCGACAAACAAAAAAAAATTAAAAATTGAAAATACCTTAGCACTGAAAAGTTTCCTTTTGGGTCTTTCCTAAATCATATTTTTGTTTCTTAATCTGCATAATATGACTAATTTTTCAGAATTTTCATTTGAGTTTATACAGAAAAAATTTAATTTTGTATGGAAACCTGAAAATAAAAAAAATCTAGAAGTTTTAAAAATCATAAATAATTTTTTTTTTCAGCATAGAAAAACTTTTTTATTTTCAAAATGTACTTTCAAAAAAATTGAGGATATCAGATCGTTAACAATAACGAGTTGCTGAACTCGTTGTTGCAACCCTTCATTTTTGGCGAATTAATATTCTCCATTTTTGGGAAGTGCATTTTGAACAAAAGAAAGTTTTCGAGAATGCTGAAAAAAAATTAATAATGATTTTTAGAGCTTCTAGATTTTTATATATTCAGGTCTCCATTAAAAATAATATTTCACCTATGTAAACTGAAATAGAAAATCTGAAAAATGTGAAAATCAGGAATATTATGCAAATTAAGAAACAAAAATAATATTTTCATTCACTCTAATGTGCAGTCCTAATTGCCCTAATATAAATCACCACTGCGCCTATGAACTTCCGTCAGTAAGTATTACGCAGGTTTATTAGGTCAGTAAGTATTACGCAGTGCTATGGGCAGTTATTGCCCTACCCTCCCGTATGATAATTATATAAGTATTACGCAGTTGTAAGGTTTCATGGCATCTGCTACACAGGTGCGTTTATCACAGCTTACAACTGCGCAGTCCTAATTAACCTAGTGCACTAATGCGCATGTGCAAGGTATCCACTGGGTAGATGTCTCTATCACAGGTTACTAATGTGCAGTCCTAATTAACATAGGTCACTACTGCTCGGATATACGGTCCACAGGTAACTACTGAGCAGTTGTAAGTTCGACGGGTAACTGTTGCGCAACTTAAATTGAATTGTACGATTACTGCGCAGGTATAATGTGTATAATGTGAACCTGTTCGGTATTTCGAGATTTCACAATAGTTAAGTAGAAATTGAAGTGAAGATCCGATACGATTGCCATCTGAGAAACGTTAGGCTTCTGATAATAATCATTTCCCTAAAGACGACGAAGGGAATACACCTTGACTTCGGGACGGACTTCTTTCTTAAATTATTGGGGTAGGGAGTCGCTACAGATGAAACTTCCTCGTAGACGTCGTCCAAAAGACACCTGTATATTTGGTTTATATCCCGAATCTACCTGAGAAATGCAAAGAGGTGCGGGTGGTGTCCGAAGCCCAAAGACAGCTGAATATCGAGCCGAAGTCCTTCGTCGTATTTTGGAGACTTCTGAAATCGTCTAGAATTCATGTAGAAATTGTATAGAATCATTCTTCCTAATATATAAGTATTTGTCCACCCGGTACTTCTCTATAAAATATAGTAATACAAAAAGTCGTGCCCCAGAGGTATAACGACTAAGCGGGATAAACAGAGACTCTGAATACAACGTTCAAAATGGAATAGTATATTGCGTGACGAGGGTCGAAAGGCAACGATTTCACGAGTGTGAAGTTAGCTGCCCGAGCGAAGCGAGGGCTGATATCACACGAGTGAAAGCGTTGCCTCGGCCCGAGTCATGCATACAATTTTTCATCATATCGATAATCGAAAAGTCGACTTGAGATGACTGTGGAGCGGGTCGATAATCGAATTTTCAACCCTAGGGAAGAAAGTGACAGATCAATGCAAATGGCGACGCCATTTGCATTTATCTGTCACTTTCTTCCCTAGGGTTGAAAATTCGATTTTCGACCCGCTCCACAGGCATCGAAAGTCGAATTTTCGATTGAGGTATGATGAAAAAAGTATTGTTTTAGTAAAAGTGTCTTAGAACGTGAAAAAAAATAATAGTCACAAATACTTTTTAATATTTATCTATCTCGTGAATATTTTTGTATAACTTAAGTGTCAATGTTTGGAGGAAATTTAATTACGCAAATAGTATTGTAAAGGCGAACGAAAATCAACAAAATCCGTATCTATATCATTCATATTATACGTATTCTAATACCGGTTAATTAATCAAATAAAAGAATTCCAGAAATGGTATAAATAGAGAAGCTCACTTTGATGAAGTATATACTCGTAAAAGTAAGGAAATTAAAAGACCTGGGGTGCAAAAAAGTGATTCTTCAGCTTTAAAGGTAGATCTCGACTCACTAATTTTATGAGTCGTTATTCTTCGACGGAGTTGTGCAACAGAGCCGAGCCACGTTCCTGCGCCGAGCCGTAAAAGTCCATGGTCCACGATATTTCAGAGACAGCAGCAGCTAACCTCGTGGTCTGGAGAGTAGATAAGAGGGTGGGGGAGACTAAGGGAGACTGGTATGAGGGGTGAGATTAGGTTAGGTTGGCTTTGCAGAGACGAGGGTAGGACGTTTGAGGTCAGTTCGGGGCGGTTTTTTCAGCCCCTGTACCGGCTCGCTCAATACCAGACTACCCCATCGACTGACCAATGGTCGGCCTCCGACCCCCACCAAGCCTGCCAGCTGACCAGTCAGCCGATTGGACGAAAACCTCTCGAGGGATACTCTATCCAGCAAGGATACTCACCCTGGATCTTCGAGTCTTGCTAACTAACCGGTGAGGGATCATCTACCCCGTGTCTTGAAATTTTCAAGTATAAGTCATTCACATTATCGCAATTCTAGTTATTCTTATTTAATTATGCTAGAATAACCATTCTGGACAATGTTTGAATAATAAATTGTACATATTACTTCAGTTGAAAAATATATATTAAAGGCGACATGTTGGTCTAACTCTATCCTAACATCGAGGAGAGGGGTTACTATTATTGACTGCAGGTGTAAATTATGTTTTGGGGATGCCTGCCATTTATTTTCAGCCTAAAATAAAAAAATTCGGTGTGGACATTTTTGAAAAAGCTCAATTTTTAATTTTTTTGTTTCTAAATTTGTTTTGCATATTTTCATAAAATTTCAGAAAGTAAAGCTTTAATGAAACTCTTTCAATTTCCATTCTAAAAGAAGATCTAAAGGTTGACTCAGAAACCTATTCCATGAGAACGGTATTAAAATCCGAACCCAAAAGAACAAATATCAAGGTCTATGGCTTTAATGTCTCTGTTTGTTAAATTTTTTAAGAAGAAAATTAGAAACACTATATTATCAAGTCAATCTGTGCGAAAATTCTATTTTTGAACAAAAAAACTCAGAAACATTATGAATCCAAAGATCAGTTAATTTGAAAAAACATATTCGAAAAGCTCAATATATGCAAAAAGAATTGCATAGAAAGGCCTCAAAATTGAGAAAATTGGAAAAGTCTTTTTCCAATTTTCTCCCTCTTTTTTCCTCTAGTTATATACTTGTCTCTAATGAGCCGATTAAAATGTTGTTTGGAAACATATTTTGAGGCCTTTCTATGCCATTGTTTTTGCATATATTGAGCTTTTCGAATATGTTTTTTCAAAATAACTGATCTTTGGATTCATAATGTTTCTGATTCTTTATGTTCAGAAATAGAATTTTTGCACATTGACTTGATAATATTGTGTTTCTAATTTTCTTCTTAAAAAGAAGATCTAAGTTTATTGTTCAACATCGTGCGATATCCTGAAAATGCTAAAAATGCGTGCAAGAAAATGTAATTTCTTAGACATTTCTACATTTTAGATCTTTAAACTTCTAAAAAAGACACAACAGAAATGTTGGGAGGTCTCTTTGGTTATGCATTCCAGAAGAATATTGTAGGCATGTGGAACAAAGAAGACTCAGTTCCCTACAAATTAAAAAAAAATAGCTGTAATAAGTTCAAATTTATGGCGTTCAAAAAAAAAACACTTTTTATATAAAATATTCAGCTCTTTTTGGAACATCTGATTTTCCTTGCGTTGTTTTATATAAATTATAATTTTACTATTACATTTACCAGAAATATTTTTTTAAACTAAAAACTGACTTCTGAAGATCATATCTCGTGAACTTTTAGAGATAAAACGTTCTCTTTTTTCATCTTACAGACAATTTTACACACTTTATTTTTATTATGACTATTTGAGACGTTTACTACTATCAAATTCAGAAATATGCAGTAAACTTAATTTTGCACCTATTTCTAGCATTTTCAAAGTTGCCAGGATATGGCATGATTTTGAACAATTACTTCTTATTTAAGAATTAAAATGTAAAGAGTTTCAGCAAATAAAGATTCACTTTTCATGGGGGTTTGTTCAAAGCATATGCTTAATAAATTAAAAATAAACCTAATTTTGTTTTTCTTCTATAACAGCAGAAACGCATTTTTTAATTATAGACTCAAAATACTTGAGAGGCATCCGCGAAACACAGTCAGAAAAAAACCAAGTTGTTCAAGCCATTTTAGGTGACAATTGACTCAGGTTAGGCGTGAATTCATTTCCATGCACTTTAATTTACCTTCAATTTAGTTAAATTAATTCTTGACTCTAGAATTATTCACTTGATAGAATTTGAATTCACAGAAATCAATTCTGTTCAAAAGTAGTAAGATAGGTGAAAACCATAAATTTAGACTAGGATTTTTGAATTCAGTCGCAATTATTTTAATTCACTCTAAATTCAGTTGAATACTTCTTCAACTTGCTTCCATTTAGATTCTTTTTTATTTTTCTCAATGCACTGTGAATAATTCACTCTGAGTATTCAGTAATTCCCATTAAAAGCAGTTAAATTAATTTTCTTGAATTCCCTTTATATCCTACTCTGATTCACTTGAATCATTTGAAATAAATGACAAAATAAACAACGCAGTTAAATATTTTTCAATTACTCAGAATTCTAATTCAGCTAATCTAGCAGAATTCATCATCAATTCTCCTTGAATTGACTCCATCAACTTGAATTATTAGTTTAATCAGTTTTAAATTTCTTTTAAATTGTTAGAAATTTACTTCAAATGATGGTTTTGTTGAATTCAGCCAGATTGATTCAACCTGAGCTGAACTTACTTCAGATCGACTTGATTCATTTAAAATTAGTTGACTGATTTGTTAAATTACTTTAATTTCGTTCAGTGATTTTTTAATTCACTCGAATTCTATCGAATGCGTTCTCATATGAGTGGAATTCAGTCAAATTCCTTTGAATTTATTTTAAATGGAATTCTATTAACCTTGAATTCACTTGAATTTAGCCTAAACACCAAATTAACGCAAAAATTTCAAGCTTTAAATGGTTGAATCTAGAATAATATTTTTTCTAAAATAAACACATTATTCCTATCTTGACTGAAAATATTTTGTTTGAAAGAATATGTTTCAGATTTATCATATTTAAATTCATGTTCCTTTTGCATAAAACCTATTCTATAATTTATTATACTCAGGGTTAAGCTATTTCAAACTTTATTTAAATATAATAATTGAAAAGATGACAATTTATTTGTTTTGCATTTAACAAATTTGATACATATGATTTATTAATAATTATACTTCAAAAACATAGTGCAGTATGAATTGTTCGATGTTTCAATTACAAAAGCAAACCAATTTTATTAAAAAGGTGGGGAACACTTGTTTGTTTTCAAAAATTAATTGGGACACTTCCGATAAAATGATTAAGAAAAGTTGAAAACTAAGCATGCAGAAGTTGGTGTGAACGATTGGTATCATTCAATAAAATAATTTGTTCAAGATAATTATAGTAACTATGAGTAATGATAATAGAGATGGAATATTTGAAGAAATATGAGATTTTCAAGTCACGTGAGTTAATCTCTAAAAAAATATTTGAACAAAACGGAACACCCTGTAACACGGGAGAAACTCGGTAGCCCAGCGAGTTTGCACAAGATGATGTCGGACTCCCTGCTTTTCGTTAAATTCTGTCGTTACCAAAACCTCGAATCTCTGCCAAAATTCAGATTATGACAGACTTATGGACACTTACAAGTTTGAAAGTTGAATCTTGTTTGAGACAATTCGATAACAAAGAAAACACTTTTTTCCAATATGACTTTCATGTTCCCACTTCTGATATTTCTTCAAGAAAACCTACATAAACTTGAAATATTATTATTTAATAAATAAAATTGTTTACAAATTATAAAAATATTTTTGCTCTGCAATCGCTTATTCTTCTTCATTCCTTGTTCACTTGCGAGAAAATTCCACGTTTGGTCACGTGGTGACAGCCTTTGCAACTTGAACAGCTGAAACTTTACAGCGATTTCGCCGCGTACGGGCGCCTTTTTTGGAATTACACCCGCTCCAGGTGAAACCCCGTGGTTATCTTTATGAAAAAAATAACTTAACCACACACAGACACGCGTAAATATATTTAAAATAAATGTATTTGAATATAAAATGCAGTCATACTTTTATAATGTGACACGCTATTTTCCAAACACGTGCGGTCGGTTACGTTCTTCACGAGCGTCTTTATCCGTTTCTTATAGAGAGGTAGAGGATTGGCGAGTGGGTGGGAGTGTGTTGTGGGATCGAAAGGGGGTAGGGAGGCTAAGCCCGCGGGATGGGGATCAAAGGAAGAATTATCAGGGTTCCAAGCGCCATCCGGGATTTGGTCCCGTAGGAGACTTACCACATGTAAATAAGGACAGAGCCTCTGTAGCCCAGCCCTGTCCTGCGTAAATAACATTTTTCCGATAGTGACGGAATAACTCTCTGCGACACCACCTTACTTTCTAAGAACGTCTACCTTTTACCTTCAACCTCCCATCTTCCCGGTAAATATCTAACTAAAATCCAAGTGTCCAATCAGAGGGAAATTTAAACAATGTAATTTTTCACGAAAAAAGAGGAAATTGAACTTGGGAGAATTGAACACAGAAAATATAGTCTACTTTTCGTTGAAGCTTGTTTTGGTTATAACTGTATTCAAACCCGTGTTGAGACTTGAAGCTAGATTTAAGCCCTCTTTTTACCCTTAGCTTAAAAAGGTTTAAATTACTGAAAATTTTTGTTGACTTGAATGAGAAAAAGGCAATTTCAGTTATCGCTTAATTTATCTTCTTTCTGCACATACAACCATTTCAAGGGCCTTTCAATCCTCAACCCCTTTGATCCTCAACAGTCCAGCATACAAGCGACTAACTTCTCTCCAGAGTGGAAAGTTGGAAACAGAGAGCAGGTATTTTTGTTTCTCCCAGGCTTTTTTCCTTCTGCCCGGCCAGCATATTCGGTGCGGTGGCGGTTCTACGTTTCAAAATGTATGCAAAAGGCCGGAGCACCCCGCGCATCCTAACACGATACACTCTTCGGCAAAAGTCCTTTCTTTATTTTCTATAATTTATTTTTGCAGAATAAAAAGATATATGAATTCTTTTTTACAACATGAGGATGATTAATTTATTTTTATTTTTTATGACAAGTAAAGATATTATTCAACAATTTCAAAGTACAAATACCTAACTGGATACAAACTTATTGGGTTATAAACAAATGTTGAAAAATAACAAATAAATCAATTCTTTCAAAATTGGATCAACCAATCTCTGTTGGTCAAATATTATGTCTTTCTTGAGAAAATAAATTTAGAATCGATTCCATTAATGAGAAAGGAAGAATAATTTTGTTATTCTTTTTTAATTATTTATTTTAATGAAGTTTTTTCCGTAACACTATACATTTTTTGTAATTTGTACTTAAATCCTAAATAACAGCATATATTTTTTAAGAAATAATCAAAAGAGTACTTCAAAGTTTGAAAAAATGTTCTTTATCATTTGACTTTTTCCATTAGGTATGGGGCAAACAATGTGGCAGTGTCTACGTATGCCGAAAAAATCTGGCTACTAGTACCGATATTTCGGCCCTAATGTTTCCTTTTACAAGATCCGCTGAAATTTCGGTACATGGCTAATAGTGCGTGAAGAAATCTTTCTTTTAACAGAAAGTATGTCCAAGTTTTGTCCAATCATTTTCCTCAAAAATGGATTGAAAAGAAAAAATTGTTTTATACGTAACTCCAAAGTTCTTTATTATGGACCGAGGACTCGTTAAAGGTTAAGAACAAACATGTAAGCTCATCAAATTGTTGTGTGTTCTTTGACTTTTGTGATGAAAATTTGGTCTAAAAAATTGGATTAGAGCAAGTACGTAATATAAATTTTAAAAAATCATTAGGTAGATACATTTTTTTGGTATAAAATATTTTCTTGAAATATTCAAAGTATTTATATTGAAAAATGAATTTTATGTGCTAAAAACTTTTTTACTGGATTGTACCCGAGTCCGGTCGGCGTAGTTACCATCGATTCGTGGTCGCAACTGTTTCACCGTTTAAAAAAGGAACGCCTTGAGTTCTGGGGTGAAAAGACATCTTTTCCGACACATATTTTTGTTTGTCTGAAAGGGGCTAAAAACCAGAAGGACAATATGGAAGTAATTTTATCTCTACTTAACATCCCCTTCTTTTTTATCAAACGATATCATTTATGGCAGTATTGAACTCCAAACTTCTATTCCATCTCATTTAGGAACTATTAATTTTATAAAATCTAGAAAGTAATTGTGAATATTATTCACGTTCAAGAAGAATGTCTTTTCAACAATGACTAGTTTTTATAAGTAGGTATTAGGTTCACCCAAAAGTTAACCGTGTTTAATTAACTGCTTGCTTTCATATACGCTTTTTTTTTAGTGTATCAAATATCAGTCAGATTTTCAGAACAATATTTAGGGGTCACAAATATGTTGCTTTTTTGCGGTTTTATCTTCACTCATTACTTAATTTTGAATCCGACTACATATCTTCGATGTTGAAACAAAAGAAATAAATATATATACGTACTTTTGCAGAAGTAGTAATGGAAGAGTGTCCTAATAATTTATTAAAATGAAAAAATGTTTAAGAGGCCTCCTGGGACGTTTAAATATTTTCTGTTTAATTGCTCATGACAATGCTTTAGAAGTAAAATTTAGCGACTTTGGTTGATCCCGCGAGGACTTTAAAAAATTATGTATTGGAACTTTGGACTGTCAATTTGAGCGTAAACGATTCGATGCGCTCCTTGAAGCCGCAATAATCTCTCTGGTTACTCAAGAAGGCGCTCTCTGCATTTTCTTCTTTCATCGAGTCGTTTTTCCTTCGATGACGACGCCGCGCCGACGACGACGCCGAAGGATTGAAATATACATGCACTCGAGCGAATCAGAGTCGCGAAAAGCAAAGCAAGAGTAAAGAGAGAAGCAGTGAGCCTAGGAAAAGAGAAGAGACTTTTATTGGCCCTGACTTGGCGCCCCTAACGTTCTTCGTTTGCCTCGCAGATTTTCATATGTTTTCATCCGCACGGAAAATTAGAATGCTATGCCGCCCATGTAACCTATGAATTTCTCCTCCGAGAGGGCGAGCCGATTCGATTTATACACGATTCTATCAAATTTGATTTATCTCCCATTTTGCACTATCGATTCATTTTTATTTATGAATTTATTTAATTTGCAATTCATATACATATGTGACTTTCCACGAAGAAAAGGTCCTAACGGAGCTGAGGCCAATTTTACAGGAGGCACGATCGAAAGGGACGCACGTGCATTGAAATACACGGTTCAGGCCTCTTTTTCAGTTTAATAATCATTCAAATTTTGCAGATAAAAAAATAAGTGTTTTATAATGAAAGAGAGGCTCAAAATCTATCGATAGCATTGAAAACCTGGAAATCGGTTGTGTGCCTTCCTTCGCGAAGCGCTACATATATATTTTGTATGTATTTACTATTTATATTTAGAAAATCAACTTCTAACTTTTATTTTTGCAAATAATTTTACTGGACTCTGATTCACGCGTTTTATCAGACTGTACGATTATGAGCATCGTCTTGTGGGCATGAGCATTCGCTGTCGCCCCATGTACGATTATCAACGCGTCGACCTAACCTCAAATGTCAGACGTAATAAAATTTGAAGCTCACATGAAGACATTGGGCTTTTAAATTGGTCCAGCTTGTCAGCTCTATTTTGAAATTAGAATGAACTGGGAATTTCACTGGATTTTATTTGATTTGCCAGACTCTGTCAGAGTCCACAAAACTTTGTCTTATTAGCAAATCATTTATCCTCAGTCTCCCCAAAATTCGATCGAATTAAAACTTATAATAGGTAATCATAAATTTGAGCAATAAATTTTATTTTCTGTACCGTTTGTGAAGAAAGAAATTGTGCGTGGTTGAAATTGTAATGAAATAGTTTTTAGATTCGTTTATATGAGGAGAGTTTTGGATGTAAAGCATGGCGCGGATGGCGTCATGATGGAATAAGAAATCGTACATTTATTCGAGGTAGCATTATCCTGTCGGTGGGGTAACAAGGGCGCAAGAGGAACACATAAAAAAACATATTTCGAGGTTCTGACAGGACGGCAGGGTGGACCTTGGTTATAATACATCAAACCAGATCGATACGACTCCTCAGATTCAGATATTCGGTACCCTCCAACTACCCTTCGCTTGTATAACTTCCTTCGCGACTTGTCTGATTTCCTCGATTTCTGGTGAGCTAAATCGTTTCGCTCCCAACGAGTCGCTTTTATCTTTATCGGATGCCCTTTTCTTCAGCTCTATATTATTTACATTCCAGCTAATATTATATTTTAGACGCAAAATCTAGAACAAATAAATTTTAATGTCATTTATTATTTTGTGAGATCCAAACATGGAATTATTTGGTTCATATAATAAAACGAAGAGAAAAATTTATTTAAAATAAGGTCCCTGATCGGATAAGCTCGGCTAAAGTGCTTCTAAAAAATATGAAATGAGGTTGGCGAAAATATTTCCTATGATGAAAAGAAATTTATTATCCCCACCACTCTATTTCAATTTTGTTTTTTTCCGTAAATTCAGGTAAAAATAGTTATGAAAAGACACATAAAAAAAGTTATCTCACTTTGGCGAAGAATTCGAATGTTCAAATCATGTTATTAAAATTTTAAATCGCATTTACCTTTTTAATGTTTAAAGTTATTATTGGCAAAAAATTCTCAACATGTTATATTTTGTAATATTGTCATTCAAAATTTGGAATTTTTTCCACTTATGAGAAGAATTGTGTAAATTTGTACATAGTTTTGTGTGGAAAGGCATTAAAACCCAATATCTTTTTATGTTTAGGGTATTTTTAGATCCCACCAGTTTGAAAGCTGATAAAATGTACCTCAACAAGTATGAAGGCTCCCATCCGAGTATAACCGAGCCGAGCGCTGTTTACCTTCACTGATCGAAAGAAAAGCCTTAAACAATTCTATCAAATTCTACGACAAAAATTAGGAAATATGTTCAGTTTCATAAGTTCCTGATTTAATTGATATTACTTGTCCAAAAAGTAAATATATAGTAAATCAGCAAACCTATTTTTTTAATTCAATATTTCTTGATCGAAAATGCTTTTGATTAGGACCCTCTCGGTTCACAAAACTTTCAAATTGATTAAAAGTAATTTCCTATTTTTTCACCTGAAAATATTGATCCTGGGATTAGAAAGTTTATTTTAGTTATATAGAATTATTTACTTTATTAACTTCGCAATTGTTTTTGGCATATATTTTTATAGTCATATTTTGAAAATTAGGTATCCAGGCACACCGCAAAAATTTGGTCTACCCTCAATGAATTTCTGTGAACCTAGGCACGACCTTTGAAAAATCATAATCTAATAGCAATCACTGTTAGAAAATTCGAATTACTGATATATTTAATCATTGTTCAACATTTATTAAAATAAATAAATGATTGTTGGACATTCAGAGTAACATTTACAATTTTCCAGAACAAGCAATTTTACCAACATGTTATTGTGTAACACTGTAACCCATTCATTTATTCCTAGTTTCTTGTTAATTTATATTTAGAAGCACTTTTATACAAAAAAATCGAATGAAAAAATTTAGTTGAGGATCAGATGACATTTTTACACAAAATTTATAGATAATACAAGGTGTCATGTAAGAAAAAATTTGGCCAACCTCAATCAAAATTTCCTTTGGCGGCACCATCGCCATGCTTATCCAAAGAGGCTCTTTATTTTACAGAAAATTTATTGAAATTGAACTGGAGAGAGGTATTTCTCTTCTTTCGATTGATCTCGTAGAATATTCCAATATAATTGACTGCCTTAATAATTTTCTGAGCGTACTAAAGTATGGTTTTGCAACTCACCCAAGTCCTATAAAGAATGGTTAACACTAGAAAAAAGTAATCCGAGTGTCACCCTTATCACGTAATTTTCGAGATCGATGAACAGATGAACACTAATCTACTTTTCGATTTTTCGTAAATCGTATTTGAAACGCGGTTTTTATTGATGGCTAAAGTGGCTACTGTCAAGAGCACGGCAGCAGATTATGGGATGTTCTTACTATACGTACTATAGTATACCTGAAACGTTGCGTGCGAGGTCTGGTTTAAAACTGGCACCATTCGTTGGGAAAAGGGGTAGAGGGTTAAGCTTGATAGGTGTATAGACACGTCGCACAACACCAGGTAGATAACCCTCCCCCCCTGTGTCCCATATATAAGTATATAATGTCTTTTTGTCGCACGAACCTAGTGTAGGGGCCCTGAAAATTTCAGAGAAATTTCACACCACGCCAGGACATTATTTCACGGCTGGCAATAACATTTGGAAAGCGGCATTTTTATTTCCATGGGATGAATTTCTCTTTTTATAGCAATTTTATTCTCACCATTGCATCAAAAAAGTCATTTTTATATGAGTGATATGATGATTTATTGAATGAGAACTTGCACTCTTCAGAACAAAGCTTGGGTATATAGTCAATCGTAAATACATAATTGTAACAGTTGATAGAAAAAAAGTACATAGTCGAGAATGTTCCCATTTGGCATAAGAAAAAATACTTTCTTGGAATGAATGAAAATATATTGGAGAAAAGAAGCCTGTTATTTTTATATACAGAGAGAAAACGTTTCGGGGAATTTTTACCATATATAGATATGACAGTATGAGTGACAAATAATTCACGACGTACTTTACGTTGGTAGCATATTTATTAAGCGAGAATAATGCACGTTAATGCAAAATGAAGGAAGAGTTACTTTAAAATATGCGATTCTGAGCGGCCAGATCAATTTCGAGACTGCAAAATAGAAAGGATAGAAATTTACAGAATTCAGCACATTATTACTCGAGATCGCGTCGAACATCGTAATCCTTAACGTTTACGAAATGCATTATATTTATTATAATTTTAAACATTTCAAAACAAATTTTAGATATCTGAAATCGTCGGAACATGTCGATTCTGTATATCTAATTTTCGCAACAATAATTTCGAAGTATAAAATGAGGAAGCTCATTTTTTGTAGGTTTAAGATAGTTATAGTTATTATTATTATTATTTAAAAAATGAGGAGGCTGATTTTTCTCTCAGAACTAATTATGCCTAATTTGACATATTGGGTAACGCCAAGTTTTATTATCATTATTATTATTATTTATTCATTTAATGGTAAAGGCAGCTTCAAAGCTGAAGAAAGCACTTATCTACGCACTGTAAAAAAGTAATAGTTTTCGGTATTGATACAGTCCTCCAAAAATATAGTCTCGAGTGGCTCTATTCTAATGCCACTTTATTTTGATGCCACTAAATGACGTTTTAGTACAACTTTTTTGGATCGAAACAGGACCGAAGTGAGAATCAAATTTTTTCTGTTTCAAATGTTTTCTGTTTCTCGCTTGAGTATGAAGTTGCAAGAAATTAAAACAATTGCCCTGTGCATTATTTTAGTTCGCTAGTACCTACCACTTTTCAATCTCAAGTTAGCAAAGTAAAATAGCACGAACGATGGTTTCAAAAAAAGACGATTTGGTATTATAACAGGACGCTAAAAAAATTATGCTCAAATAAAATGGAACCATAGTTTTTACAGTGCGGCCCTAATTCGAGTATAACCGAGCAAACGCTGCTTAACTTTGACATTCGAATGAGAGTCCTTACAAAATTTCATGTATTCAAGTGGATGCAAATTAAAAAACTTACATTTTTGTTTTACTTTGAATTTGAAAATGTTTTTATTTTCTAAATATGACCGGCTCGAACCGCCGTTCCCATCGAGCGTGATAAAAATATGCCGGTTTCTTGTCACACTTTCCCAATGGGAAATTTACAACGGCCGCAGTACTGTGCCAGTACTGGCTAGCACTGGCGCGTTACTGGCAGCCAATGCTGGTGCTTGTACTGGCATATCTCTGGGATGATAACGCTATTCTGTACTGGGGTGCCAGAGCTGGCCCAGTACTGAATGTCGATACTGGCGCAGTACTGCCACAATAGGAAATTCACAATAGGCACAGAACTTTTCCAGTACTAACTAGTAATGTCGCGCTACTGGCAGACAATACTGGTGCGGTACAGCCGCGGTACGGTACACCACCGGCGCTGTACTGGCAAACTCCTTGCGTACGAAAATGCTGGAGTTAATTTAAAAAGTGATTAAAAATCATTGAATTGTTTTGAGGACGCATTTACTTTATCCATTCATCATCATACGTGCATATCGTCAAAAAATGAAATTTCATTCAAACATTTTGTATAATTTTAACACCCACTACTTAACTGCTATACTCTAACGATATGACATAGAAGGTATTTAAAAAGTAAATATTAATTGATTGCGAGTATTTTGTTTTTAAATATTAATGGTCCTGTTTAGAGTGAATACATAGATTACATTTTTAAATATTATATTAAAAATAAAATTTCTAACGCCACGGGGTATAGAACCTACATATATACCTAAAAAATGCATGGACGTGAATGAAGCTAGAGTAGTATGCCAGGACAGAAATATGTGGCGACAAATAGTTTATAAACAGAGTGACAATAGAGTGAATGATGCCTGAAACAAAGACCTTGGATACTAATGGGCCCAGGTGGGGAACCATACATAATAATTTTGTGAGGCTCCTCACTTGGGGTGATCGCTAGAGAGATTGATCAGCAACCTGGGTCGGAGCAGTGTTGCGGAGTGAACGTGTAATTTATATAAATAACACGAGAACTCCAGATCAATCTAAAACATCTATACATAACACCTACATACCCATCCATCCTATACCCATATACCGATCAACCTCATACCTATATACCTATTTCACTACTTTCCAACCGAACAAGTCACGCCTACCCCGGAAGGGAAAAGGCTTAATGGTATAATAATAATAATAATAATAATAATAATAATAATAATAATATCCCCTAGCAGTCGGGAGTCTTAACCATTGCGCTAAACCTACGAGTTGAAACTCGATGAGAAAGCCATCCTCATAAGTTACAGCTCAAAAAAGTTAAAACGCCAAGTTTTAAACTCTCTTTTTCTAATTAAATATTCATTATTATACGACGTTATGTAAATGTAAAATATACGAACTGTTAACAGGAACATCAATGAAATAATTTTAAGTAAATAATTTAAATCGATTAAAATTTTTCTTCGTGTAATATTTTGTTTTTTCGCGTTTTAGACTACTTTACAACTTTCTACAAAATGAGAGAAAATGTAATTTTTTATGAACATCAACAATTTTTAACGACAGAACTTAGAAATTTGATCGTGAACTTTGACAATTTTTTAATAAGAAAATTTTTTTAACTTTCGTGTAAGGCTTGGTTTTCAGGTGTTTTAGACCATTTTACAACGTTCAAGATTGACATAAAATGTAATTTTTTCTCAAAATGCACAATTTTTCATAAAGATAGAACCTAGAATTTTTTCCTTACAAAAAAAAACAGGAAAAAAAGAAGTTTTCGCGACAGTTGTATTTATAGTTTTTAGTTATTTTAGAACACATGAACCATATTATTAAACGCATTTTTAAAATTCTTTAAACATTCATACTGTCGGCATAGTACTACGCCGATCGTGGAGCCGGCCGTTAATCAGTACTGGGCGAAATGCCGATTATCTGTACTGGTGACCAGTACTGGGTCAGTAATGCGCCGCTGGTGAACACTGGCAGCAGAGTACGGAAATTTCCACCTGGGGTTGGCCATTGTTAACGTTTTTTACTGGGCCCGTAAAGTGCCAGTATTGAACCGAAGATTGGCGTAAATCCGTGAGAATCGGGTTGGCCATAATGCGTTAGGTCAGAGTTCTACCTACCAGCATAAGGCCAGTGCTTGTATGCCAGTGCTGGTTTTCCAGCACTGGCGCAGTACTATGTCTGGGTTTTAGTCAGTACTATGCCCGTACTGGTCAGCCAGCTGTAGCTACACTGTTAGAAATTTCTATAGCGATTTTACTATAAATGTGATGGAAGCAATATGCATATACGTGTAGTAAATTTAATATATCATCATCTTGTAAAATTAATATACATACATGTATAGTAAAACAGAGTGCATGAAAGTTGAAAGTTCTTTGATGCACTCAAATCTTGTCATATATTTAAAACTAAAGTATTAACCCACAATTCATCGACCAAATTCATATTTATAATCAAAGTACAACGTGCAGGTGGGATTTTCTTCAAAATTCACTGTAAATGTCACAATTTTAACAAAAAACCGCTGCTTTTAGGTAAGGAAACGTATTACATACCTCCCAAAGCGGAAGGGCAATCATCACTTTCAAATCTGGAACTGTTGACAAGGAAGTCAATGGAAAACGGTGAAGAAATGGAAGAGAAAGAAGAGAGTAGGATAAAATAATTTACTATTTACTGTACACTCTATTAGAAAATTCTTTAAAATTGATGCATTTTTGAATTATAAATCATTTTTAAAGAGCGTATATAATAATAACAAGATGATTCGGAATCAGTTCAAAATTTAGGAATTTCCAGATTTTAACGTTAAAAATTAAACTTTTTCAATTTGACAGTCTTAGTAGTTAAACAAGTATAAACGTCCGATTATTATTATTATTATACCATTAAGCCATTTCCCTTTCGGGGTAGGCGTGACTTGCTCGGTTGGGAAAACTAGTGAAAAGTAATATAGGTATAAAGCAAGTCGGTGTATGGATATAAGGTATATAGGTATATGATACTTTATAAACTTTTTTCAATTTAAAAATAACTTCAAAATAATATATTTATAATTAAAAGCTTTTATTATTATGCCAACAGCCATACCACGCTGAAAAAACTAGTTCTCGTTAGATCACTGAAGTTAAGCAGTGTTGGGCGCGGCTAGTACTTGGATAGGTGACCATTCGGGAATAATACTACTGGGTGTTGTTGGCGTCGTGGGTGTGGTGAGCCCACAATTGTAGTTATTTACTACAAGAAACTATCCACCTAGAAACACTACCCGAATCGGGTAGTGTCACGCCTACCCCGAAAGCGAAATGGCTATGGTATACATACATTAAATTTCAAATATTTTTTCAATCTATAATTTGAAAATTAAAAATTTTATAATTAAGAGGAAGAACAATTGCTTAACATTTATAAATATTCTACTGTTCTTTTTAAAATTAGTAATCATAAATTAAATATTCAAAACTAACAAAAAAGTAAAATTTGAACCTTACGATTTCAATTGTTCTATTTAAAGAATTTGAATTTTCAAATCAAATTGTTGAATTTTGATGTATAAATAAATATTGAACACCTATTGTTCCTAGGAAAAATTCGAGTAAGTTGAAGGGATATTTAGAAGTTTTAAAAAGATAAAAACTTAATTTGAAATTTGAAATCATTTGAAATAATTTAAACGAAGTGACTGCATATATACCGACAAAATCAGTCTATTCGTACCGAAATTTCAGTGCAAATAGCACAATGCCTAACTTGAAACAAAACATAGATTTTTGCAGATTTCGAATAAAATATATTTAGAAGTTTTTTAAGGATTGTGAAAGGCTTCAAAAGAATAAAAAACATTTTCTTAACAATCCTAGGAAAATTGGAAATGATTTTTTATTTTGAAAAATTAATTTTGCAAGAATATTTAAAAAGATTGCTCAAATTTTCAAAAATGAATCTGGAACATTTCAAGACATTTTTTTTATTTTGCAGGATTTTTTTTTCAAAATTTCAGGGGAAATTCGGATCATTTAAAAAAGAGTTTAGAAGTTCTGGAAAAATTTCAAACATAATTTAAGTATTGAGAAAATGTAAAACAACATGTCGATTTTTGAAGATGTTAGAATAAAATTTTGAAGGTTTTTGAGGATTTTGAAACTATTTAAAATGAAAATAGTTCAATTTTTAATGTTCTTAGTATAAAATTGCTTTAAATGATTTGCAGCTCAGTTTTTATTACTTCAAATGGAAACACTTTTAGCTTTAGATTTCGAATTTTTTACTTTCATTGGCCGTGAAAAATGTTTGCGAACCGGGAAAACCTCGGGAAATGACCGGGAATTTTTTTCATTGATTAAAATTATCACCATAAAGGAATCGGCAAACTTATTCATGACAAATTAAATTAAAAAATATGTGGGTATTTAATGTTGTTTTGATATTGTAGACTTGAGAAATGAGGCAACATTGAGAAACATTGGCATCTACTACACACGTGCCTACGAAATATTGCTGTCATTCTTACTATGCTGGTTTTTGACAGAGGGTGCACCGCGCTTCTCAAAACTCTGATCACTGAACACCACAAGATTTATATCAGATTATTTAGCAAGTCTTTAAAACCAAATCACCGCTTTTTGCGACACTACCACTGTACTAAACATTGTGCTTTCTATAGGAAAACGAATGATAACTGTAGGTTTGTGTTCACACATCTGCGCTTACGAAGTCACATTTACTAGCGATTTCATCGGTTTGACCATACAAAATTTGTTCAACAAATTCCCTACTTTTGTCCAACATTCAGCTCATGGAAAATTTTTTGTAATTCATAATGATAGCTAAAGAAGCTACAAATTAAAGAGGCTTTCAGGCAACATAACCATTTAACTGCTTACGAGCTTTTCTTGAAAAGCTTTTATACGTATGAATATGACTCTCGTATACATTGTGTTTACATGCAAAAACCAGCTAGAACTCCAATTTTCCGTACAAGCTATAATTTAAGTTCTTAAAATTACCAGATTATCAGTTTCAAGATATTTAAATATGTGTTTTCCTAAGTTAGTCTCACAAAGTACAAATTATATATTATAATGCGTTTAGTCGACTTTCTATTGGATGTAAAATCAAATGAGACTGATTGTATAAAAACTGAAAAGTGCGGTCAAGACAGAATGTAAAATAATGCAATTTTCAGAATAAATTCTTATAAATTTATTTCCAAAAATTGACAACGTATTAATTTGTATATATAACCCAAAAGTATAAGACCGTTCTACTGGACCTTTTTTCACATCGAGTGGCTCAAGTTATTGAAATTTTCCTAACCTCTTTGGTGGAAGTGAATTTACTTCCATCAAAAAGGTCGAGTAAAGTTAAATAACTTGAACCACGATGCGAAAAAGGTCAACTTTTTCTTTTATATCGATTAGAATTATTTTCGAATAAAAAGCAAACGTTTTGCTTGAACAAATAAAGCAAAATATTCGCTCAGATCAACCAAAATATATGCTTGGTTCAACCAACATATTTGGTTGGATCATCCAAAATATTTATTATAATCAAACAAACTTTATAAACCAAAAAATTTGGTTGAATCAACCAAACATTTGATTGACCATATAGCAATGTATTTATTTGTTTGATCCAACTAAATTTTTGCTGAATCAACCAAACTTTTTTCTGAGTGTAAATTCTGGGTGTAGACGATGGCCATGCCTGATAGCGCATGTGGAATCGTGCGGGCCATTGGGCATAGGTCAGGCAGAAGCCAATCCAGCGAAACTTTTGGATATATGATAAAAATTGACTGGAGTCTCTCCTGAAAAGAAATCGGAGCGGGAGTAAAGCTCAAGAGGGTGAAGGGGAAGGGAGGGGGTGAAAGCTACATTTTCGACGGACCCTTAAATCCATGGGATAACGTCGCTCGCGGAAGCACTCGATTTCAGGCAGGGCCGGTCTCTTCTCAAAGGAGATTTACTCTTAACCACACAAAGAACTCCTGCTATACCTAATAAATGAAAAAGATATAAAAAAGATCAAAGTTTGCATTTATTCGGGTTTATAAAACCTATTTTGCATTTTTGTTTACTCCACATTTTGATATTTTGAATATAATTTTACATACATATTCAAACTCCATTTTTATAATAATAATTAAACATATTTTCAGATGAAGTGAAGTTGAAACTTTATTTAAGGAGATATAAATTTGCTGAATTTAGATTTTCGTCCGAACTTTAAAGGAAATCAGTAATCACTAGTCATTGGGGTTTGAACAAAAAAATCAATGAGAAAAAAAACGAGGTGATAAAAAAGTGACTTTTTCTTGAGACAAAATAATCTTCTGCTGAGTTACATTCAAAATACTCCAGAGCCGATCCCAGTTGAAGCAGTTGAAATTACCTCTTTATTTCCTTACAACTTACAATTTTCTTGCCAGTGCCAAAAAAGCTTGTGATTGGAATTATAAAACATTTTCCTGATCTACATATGTCCTCAACTTATGCACATGTAGAAGTCAGTGTCGCTTCCGTTTATTGTGCATTATTTCATTTTTAATATAATTTTTACCTGAATGAAAATGTTGTATACGAACTATATTTACTATTTAGAGAGTTTGGCACGTTTACGGAAACTTGAAATTTTCAAGTTAGAGTAGATTTGCCTTTATTGTATCTTTATACCCATGGGGTGCGTCGAGAGTCGATATCTGGTGCTACACTTGCTATCGGGTGGAAATAGGGCAATACATATTCGTTGTAGTCGCGGCCATTTTTGTATTTGTTTGAAATTTTAATGTGACCACGGACCGACTTTGGCGCGTAGATCGAGGGGATCTGAGTGTAAACCAGTAGCCATTACCTCCGATTTTGAAATAAATTGCGCGCCATAAACTGGGTGCTCCAAAGGAATACATACGACAGGCTTACCGACCTTCTCTGTTTGTGAAGGCGTAGTTTCGAAAAGTCCCCAGATCCATATAAATCTATCAGTTTGTACACATTTTTATTTCATAGAAGCTGATAAAATAAGAAAATAGTAATAACAGGAAAATACGCCATATGAATTTATATAAGCTGACAAAGAAGATAATTCGCATCTTTATAGAATATTCAAATTAGGGAAAAATCTAGATATTCATATATAATTGCAAATTAATAGCCAAACAGGCTATGTTAGCGGTTGGACTATCCCATGATAGCCAGAAAGAATATAATTTTATTGGCATGTATAAAAAGATTTATTAGACAATCAAGATCAGTGACCAATTCTAGAACCCTGCGGAAAAGTAACCAATTCTAATCGCTGCGCTTGCGCACTTCGAGCAAGATTACTTTTTTAAACGTTGCGCCAGCGCCTTTCGACCAAAAATTGCTTTCAGCGCTGCCTGAATTCTGCTACATAATCTCACTAGTAAGCGCAGTTCTAAGTTTTTTGACTCGTGTGCAACATCCATCCAGAACTGCCTACTTTACAGACTAGTGATAAAATGAACTTATTTAATGCTTGATTTTCGACGCACTTGTAGCGTGTGGATGGTTGCCAATTCTTGAATATTGCGTAAACGAAAACGTAAACGACTGCGAAGAGCTGAAGGTCAATTTTGCCCTACCTTTTCCACACGATATTTCTTGTAATAAATACAGGAAATTTTTAATTTGAGAAACAATAAAAATAAACTTTGGACATTTATGGTAAAATTATTTAAAATTACGGGAAATCTCCGGACATTAAAAAAATTTTAATATAATAAATTGAGATTTTTTATGGATATTTAGGCAATTTTTTTAATTTCTGGTAAATATATAAATTATTAAAAATTTCCGGAAATTGAACGTATGCAAAGCTTTTTAGTCTGTCTGTCAAGTGCCAACTCATAATTTCTGATTCTGTATGGTGGTTTTCAGACAAATTCGTGTCTGATTTTTTTTTTGCAAAATCTGCCGATCCTGTATACTCGACATTTTTTTCAATTTTGCCACCAGGAGTTTGGAACCAATTGTTAAAACTTTTTTGGAAAATATTTAACTTTCGGTAACATCTGCTGGACTTGTACAACCCCTCCCTCTCTACTTCCATCCACCACCTCCTCACCACCCCCTCAACCCTTCCACGAACCTCACGCCCGTCACTCCTCTCTCTCTCTCTCTCTCGCTCAATGCTCTCCAGTGGCTTCTCTCATCTCTTCCTATCACCAGCCAGAGAACAATTCTGGATCCATCCTGAATAATTTTTCAAACTTTAATTCTAAGATAATTGAAATACTATTTGCACAACTCTGATGGTGCTTGAAGTCCCTTATCTGTAAAGTGCGCATGCGCGACCATTTTACTCAATGCAGAAAATATATTAGAATCGAAGTGTGCATGCGCCAATATTATTCACGTATTGTCAGCAGGAATAAGTCACATTTCATATCATTTAGGTGCATACAAAGTCGAGCATTCGATGTGGGTGCTGCACAAATTACTCTTTTTAACGCATGCACGGAATTTTTGGTTTTCGAGACATGTACAGTGTGCGGGAAGTGAGTGAGATAACTTTTATCAGCTGTTACGTTTGCGTACATGAAGCGAGATTAATCTTTTCAGCTGTAGCGCTTGGGCATTTCGATTTAAAATTATTTTCCAGGACTGCTGTAGTCATAACCTCACTTCTGGCATTATTTGTGGACTGTTGACAGAATGGTGAGTAGTGAATAGTGATTGGACCATGTAGAAGACATACGTTATCCTTAATTGCTGTGAAATTGTCTTAAATATCCGGAAATGTTCACTAGTTTATGAATTTACCAGAAATTTCCCAAATTTCTTGCAATTTATTATATTAATTTTTTTTCAATTTCCGGAAATTTTCTGTAATTCTTGGCAATTTTACGATACATTTTTTAAATTTCTGAAAGTTTTTTTTAATGTATATCAAATCGATAATTCCCTTCATTTGCCACAAAAAATATTATGTGGAACAGGTGCGGAAGATTGGCAGTTTTAACTCTTGTGAAGTTTACAATATTTGCCATCGGCTCATCTTCGGATCGTTTCCGTTTCGTCTTCGGCTGGCCTAACATTCCCCTTCGATTGGCCTTTGACTTGTAAAGCAAACTTGACGCTCGCGTAGAGCTGCCTACTTATCGTACTTGTATCACAATATATATTATTTTGCAACATTTATCTCGTAATTTGGACTATACACGCACGTGCTACACGTTTGCGCAGGTAGTTGCTGGTTCGTGTGATTTCATACTCATAAGAAGTCTTGCGTACCTGTATCACAACTAGTTATTTTCGCACTGGTAAGTGGAGCCAAAGGACATGGTTGATTGATCTTAGTTACTGTGCAAAAAATATCGTGTGTAGTAGGTGCTGAAGTTAGGCAGATCTGACTCGTGTGAAGTTTTCAGCACTCATGCATGCCTATACTTTCCGCATTTGCTTACAACATATGGGTAATTGTCAAATTGTAGGCAAATTTTAGCACCTACAGTGACAATCATATTATTATGAGGAATTTAATATTTCATAACGGAAATTGATCTAATCACATGTAAAAATTTTATATCCAAAAGGGGCAGTTATGAAAATAAGAAATAATAATAAATCCATGCGCACGCGCATATAATCGTCCTATGCTGTTCTATTGTACCGTACGGTAATGATGCGAGGAAAATGTTGAAGTTAAAATTTTTAAATGTTCATAAAAAAATAACAAATTTTAATTATAAAAAGTCACCTACTTATGAAAGAAAACACCACCAAGCAAGTAACGGAATAGTTTTTATAATTTTTTTTTACCCCGAAAATTGTTTTTAACGCACGTACGGGAATAACGTTCTTGTTGTAAAGATGCATTTTTTCAGTTTCAATATCGGACTCACAAAAAACCGTGTTAATATTTTGAGCTCAATTTGATAAAATCTTGTATTAAACGATACGCCTAATATTTCTGTATTTATTACTCAACTGTAAATACAATATTTTACTAGAAAAAAAGACGTACGGTAATGACGTCTGGAATGGCAAAAATTGAGGGACAGACTTCAAGGCTTTTGCAATATTATTTATTTGACTTGAGAAATGTGCATCCATTAAATTTATGTTCATGTGAAGTTTACAAACTTGATACGTTAAGCGTTTTTCGGGTCACTGTCTAAAAAAAAAGAGAAAATCAGTTTATCCTTGTGCAAAGTGAGGTTGGGACGCCGTACAGTAATGAAGTTTCGGGTGTTCTTATACTAAATTAAAGTAATTAGGAACAGAAATGAAAAACAAGAACTGACCATTCTGTAGAGGATGATAATAAGTGTTTAATAAATTTAAAAGAAAATCAGCAAGAGTTTCTAAGTTAATGTTATGTTACTGGGACTTCAAGTTTGCCTTCAATTTGACAATTACCCATGGGTATTTTTTTTTGCTCTCTTTTTGATGGTGTTGAAAATGAAAACTGTATAGAGCTTACAGATTGGATGGTTTCTTAAACTTTTCTATCCGCATTCTTATAAACAAAAACTCCTACAACATAAAAAAATCATTTGGCTGGATAGTAAGTTCATCGAACTTTCATTTCTGTATGTATTTTCTTTCAGAAATTTGGAATGTTGAACAAAATTTGTGAGACAAATTAAATGTGTCGAAAACACAATTTCTCGAGGAGCATTTCTCAAATGGCTCGAGTGCTGGACCCATTTGTCGAGTGCATGGCCTAACCCAAACATTTAAACATGTATAAAGTGCAAATCGATTTATATTCATAATATTATTAACATTTAATAACAGTAATTAAAAATGTAAAGATACAATTTGTTAAATACCTGAATAAAAAATGACCTGCCTAACCGAATATTCATACATATCGACAAATGGCGCATGACCGACAAAATCGATATCACCATTTCTTGAGGTGGATCTTCGAAATATGGAGCTTTGCCAAAAATTGTACCCAATGAAAAGATTTATTTGAAAAAATACTAAGTGCAATTTTTCAAATAATATAATTATTTTAAAAAAAAGTTTGATTCATCCTAATCACTGCAGTACAATTTAATTATAAGGAATAAATCAAAAAGTAACGAAATTTGTGCTTCAAAATTTCTGATTTAGGTAACCTAGAATATTAAGTAAATGGCTAATTTTCGTCAATTTCATGAGGTGCTTATTACAGCTATTGAATCCGAAATGAATGTTTCTTCTAAAAATATAGGTTTTCTAGAGATAGTAGTTCAGAGTACCTGCATTATTATAATATAATTTCAATTATGATTCACTTTTTATCATGAAAAAAATATCTGTCGATCCTCGATAATTGGTGCACCTTCGGTTATTGGTTCATTTACCCTATAAAACAAAGGACACCTTTTTTGAGAAATTTTTTTACATCTTCTACTAGAATGTCCACTTTTTATGGTTTTTAAGAGCTGACGTACGGTTTAGACTTTAAAGGTTAGGACGCAGTGGTTTTAAAATGGCCGCTGCCGCGCCCTGATAACGCCGCACTTGCGTTGGTCCGAAGGGCTTCTCGACAAATGACCCGTCAGGATTCTCGTAAATCAAGGCTTAAGATCAGGAGCAGCTCTGCAGGACGACTTGAAGCGTGAAAATCGTTATTTCACTTGTTAGTTTCATTTGTGCGACAAGAGTTTCATACAGCGAGAAATAGCGCTATTTTTTATGGTGCTAAATTGAAACGAAGTATTTCGAAAAAGTTGATAATGCTCAAATATGTTTTCAAGTATAAATTGCAAAAAAATTAACTTTTCACATTCTCATTCTGATGAGAAGGTATTGGTTTTGAGTAAAATTTGACTGCGTCGATTTTCATCTAATCTGTCGTTTTGAGAATCCTTGAGTCAGAGAAAACGATTTTTATAAACGTGTCTGTCTGTAGCCTGTAGTCACGATAACTTTTGTAAAAAGATCAGATTGGATTGAACTTTAGCAAACTTTTTTAAGACCTAAAAGAAAAGGACCAAGTTCGTTAGCCAGCTAGTTTGGATACAAATTCAAAAAGTTAAAGCATTTTCAAAATTTTTTAGAACATTTTTTTTCAAGATTTGAAAATTCTATATATAGGTATTTGTAGCACTCAGAATGTCGAAAATTTTTGACATCCAGACACTGTATGGCTTTTTACGAAAAAAAATTGTGAGAGTTTTAGCATTTTTTAAATTAAAAAAAAAACTCAAATGAAAACTTTAAGCCAAACAACGCACCATATGAAAGAAAGTCAAGTGGAGAAAAATGTTGCTTTTCAAACGCCCTGCAAGATTATTGGAACAACTTTTTGCATTTTCTTTAAAAATCGAAAACTGAAATTTTGATAGCTCGAAAAATAATCAGAAATAAAAAATTCCATTTTGCGGTCAGACTATGCAAGAAATGAAAAGAGATGGAGAAACAAAATTGTGCACCCAAAGAAGATATACAAATTCTCTTTGAATCGCTTTCTGATTTGACGCGTAGTTTTTGTTTTATTCGTAAAAAACAACATTTAAAATAAAAACTGAAATTTCGTACAAACGACACAAGCTACGAAAAAAAATTAAATAGACGAGAGTTGCTCAGCCAAAAAAGAGCCACAAATTTGTCACAAATCATTTTTTGATAAGACGCGTAGTTTTTCTTTTAATTTTAAAAAATTATATCACAAATAAACAAATTAAATTTTTGGAAAAAAGACACAAGGTGCAATAAAATCTTCATTAACGAAATTGTTTTTAAATTAGATCTAAAAATTTGGTTTCAACCTTTTTTTTTGTCGCAAGACATGTGATGAGAATATGGATGCTCCTTCTGTCGAAGGAGCTTTAACAAAAGAGAATTCATAATCACTAAATTTCAGACGTCGATAGTTTGACTTTTAATTTTAAAAGTTCTATGCAAAAATGTGGGGGATGTACAATGACTGAGCATGAAGCGCCAGATCCAACAGGTGCACGCCCACGCACAGTGGGGCAAAAAAAGTTTCTGTGGACAAATTGATATTCAGCAGCCATTTTTTAACCGATTTGAACGTTTCTTTTTTTTTCAAAACAAAAATGGAAAAAAACAACAAAACATTTTCAAAAAAGTATCGGTTTTCGAGAAATACTTGGATTCAATTCGAAATACCTAGAATCAATAAAGGAACTATCCATAAAAGTTGTCTGATAACTTAGCAATTGTTAAAACATTTATTAAATTTTGTTATAAACAAATAGGTGGGTGAAAATGGATTCATGGGGATTGGCAGCGATTCGACAATTGATTCGCACTATTTTTGAACAATTTAGAGAAATAAACCGTTTTTTAATAGATTTTATTAAAAATAATGAATAATTTTTCATTTTATAAACAAATTTTATAAACAATTATCCACAGCAGGTATTTATGATGAAATAAATCAAATTTTTTCTCCTAAATCTGCCAAAAATTATGCAAATATTTCACTTACTGATGCACATGCACTGATGATACATGCACTGTTAGGCTATTTTTATAGGTAAAGACTTGGTTTTTTCTTCGTATTAAAGTGTAAATAGCTAGTTTCTAGATATTCTTGTAGCTTACATGACATTCAACAGTTTCTATTGTTAATAACAATTGTTTAAACAAATTTTTTTCATACTAGGCATTTTGCAACCAAAAAAAATGCGTTTTAAGGTATTAGCAGCCTGTAATTCATTAATGGCTCTTTGGTCATTGGTCAAAAATAATTGATAATTGTTTAAACAAACTTAATAAAGAAATTCATTTTTCGGCCATTTCTGAAGGTAAAAACTTGGATCTTTCAACGTGACCAACTTTAAATGAGTAATTTAAACATTTTTTTTCAGGAACTTCGATAACGATCAACTGCTTTTATTGTTATCTATAATTTTATACAATTGTTTAAACAATTGTTATTAACAATAGAAATTGTTGAATGTCATGTAAGGTACAAGAATATCTAGAATCTAGCTATTTACACTTTAATACGAAGAAAAAACCAAGTCTTTACCTATAAAAATAGCGTAACAGTGCATTTGTTAATTAACTTTGTTTGAACAATCATCAATTGCTATTGGATGACTAAATATGATCAGTAAGTGAAATATTTGTATAATTTTTGGCAGATTTAGGAGAAAAAATTTGGTTTATTTCATCATAAATACCTACTGTGGATAACTGTTTATAAAATTTGTTTATAAAATGAAAAATTATTTATTATTTTTAATAAAATCAATTAAAAAACGGTTTATTTCTCTAAATTGTTCAAAAATAGTGCGAATCAATTGACGAATCGCTGCCAATCCCCATGAATCCATTTTCACCCACCTATTTGCTTATAACAAATTCAAACACTTTTTTAACAATTGCTATGTTATCAGACAACTTTTATGGATAGTTGCTTTATTGATTCTAGGTATTTCAAATTGAATCCAAGTATTTCTCGAAAACCGATACTTTTTTGAAAATTTTTTTTTGTTTTTTTTTCCATTTTTGTTATAAAATTAAAAAAAACCAAAAAACTTTTTCCAAAATTTGCCATGACAGACTTATGCAAAATTTTATTAGCTCTAATTTGAAGGAAAAAACGTTTAAATCGGTTAAAAAAACGCTTCTGAATATCAATTCGTCCACAGAAGCTTTTTTTGCCCCACTGTGCCACGGCGCGCTCAAACTTATCAACCGCGTGCGCAGCGCGCAATGAGAATGTACCCGCGCCGCGGGCAGATTTCTTATTATAAGAAGAATACATTTGCCAGGAAGTTTAAAGAAGTTCGGACAGAAAAAATATTCGAGTTGAAGAACGTGGCCGACTATTGTGTTCTGTGACTACTGATTCCTCAGGTTTTAGCTTAATTATGATTCAAGCAAAACTTCTTCAAAAATTTTTAGAGATGAAAATTTCGATTATCAGGCCTCTTTCTCTTAAAATGTGTCTCTATATACTAAAGATTTCGTAAAAGATTTATAACATCGTATAGTTAAAAAAAAAAAGATTTTGGAGGTAGGCCGGCATTCGGCAGATGGGAACATAGGAACTCTTATCTAATACGACGCTGCTGAAAGGTGGTGAGCTTAGCATAAATCACCAACCTATTGAGACTCGGTTTCCTTTCTCATGCCCCCCACCCCCCCTCCCTCACCAGTAACAGAAGTTTTGGTGGGACTGACGTTACAACTTGACTATCCACCATATGACAAATCACTGCTTAATTCAGACATGATTTCGACTTGAAAAACAAATCTCGCGTATACAGGTGATAGTTGGGAGTACAATATAAACATGAATAATACAAACAATAAAGTAGCCGCGGAATGGACTCAAACTTTGATTGACGAAAAGCTTGCACACGGTAAACGTAAAGGTCGAGTTTCGGGCGATGAATGGAGACTGGGTGTTTGTAACGCTAGAGGAGTAAGTGATCTTAAGATAAGAGAACTACGAGAAACTATGCACATAAGGAAACTAGATATTCTTTGTGTACCTGAGACGAAAAAAAAAGGGTTGCGAAATTAGAAACATAGAGAATGGGGTGCTGAAAGGTGGTTGTTAAATATGGTCAGGAGTAGATAGCGAATCACATGGTAGTCAAGGGGTCCGTTTAATTATGAATTAAAAAGCAAGACAACATCTCAAAGATCATAATTTTGTATCACCCAGATTGCTATGGGCTAGAATGAAGGTAGGAATCAGAAGATTATTTATCATAGCGTGCTACGCACCAGTCGATAGCGATACGAGGGAAGTTAAGGACGCCTTCTGGGACTCTTTAAATGATGCAATAAGTACTTGCGATCAAGGTGAAAGAATAATTTTGTTAGGAGATATGAATGGATGGGTCGGCATCCAACGCCAGGATATAGATACAGGAGGGGTGCTAGGTAATTTTGGAGACCCAACAAGAAAAATTTATAACGGGGAAAAATTAGTTAGTTTATGCTTAGAGAAGGGCCTATTTATTACAAATATTGGGTTTCGACATAAAATGATCCACACTTACACCTGGTGTAAATGAAACAACCGCAGTATAATTGACTTCGTTATTGCAGATGAAAGACTAAGAGAACTAGTTACAGATACAAGAGTCATGAGAGAGGCCGAATGCAATACTGATCATAACCTTTTAGTCTCCAAAATGAACTTAGGGCGGGGATGGAGTAGAAAGAGAACCAAACAAGCGAAAGAAACGCGAATCAAGGTCGAAAATTTACAGAAACCGGAAGTGCAAATAGATTTTCAGAATAAGACAAACGAACGCATAGATAAGGCAATTTGAGAGCCGCTTAAAAGCAATAAAGATATAGAGGGCGCGTGGGTTTATTACGGGATTCCATTGTTAAAACTGCGATTGAAGTGTGTGGTACGGCGATGGTTGGAAGAAAGTCTGGCGATGCGTAGTGGAACGAAGAAATTGAGGCAGCCCAAAAAGATAAGAAAGAAGCGCACAATAAAACGCTGAACATGACAGGTCCTAGCGATGAGGAGAGAAATAGACTAAAAAATGATTACAGACACCAAAGAGGAAAGTTAAACGACTAGTCAAAGAGAGTAAAGAGAAAACCAGAAAAAAAGAAGAGAGCAAAATACAAAACTACTTTGAAGGAATTATGAAACTATTATATAAACAGTTGAAGGAAAGTAACAGTACAGAGTCTGTCAGCATGAGAAACAGCAAAGGTGAAATGCTATATCATATAGACGGGATAGTAGAAGCTTTAAAAGACTCTTTTAAAAAACTATTAGGAGGTGAAGATATAGGACAACAAAACTGCAACATAGAACATAATGCATTAGAAAACCCAATTGAAAAAGTCTGTGTCAGTGAGGTCAGAGATATAATCAAGAAATTGAAAAACGGCAAGGCTGCTGGCATAGACAGTATTAGTGCTGAAATGATTAAATACGGTGGCGAGTACATACCTCACAGGTTGTGCGAATTGATAAATTTATGTTTCAAGACAGGAGAAGTCCCAGAAAGGGAAATGGCTTAATGATATAATAATAATAATAATAATCATGCAGACGGATCATTACATCCGAGCCAATCGACCTGACATCGTGATGCGAGAGAAAAAAGGTGGAAGAGTCTACATCATCGACATTGCTTGTCCGCTCAACCGAAATTTGCAGGCAACCTATACAACCAAGATTCATAAGTATAGCGAGCTAAGGCATGAAGTTAAGGCAATATGGAGGAATGTGAAACATGCATCTATTCATCCTATTGTGATTTCGGCTACAGGCAATGTGCACTAGGGTGGTTCAAAAATGCATTGGAAAATTTTTTTTTCGAATTTTTATCGGGACACCCCCCAAATTTGTTCGAATCCGCACAAAAATAAATGCGTTTTTTTTGTTTTGAAAAAAAATGATATTTAGGGGTGGCGCAAGCCCCATGAGGTTTAACATGTATTTCCCATAAGAAAAAAATACGTTTTTGTAAATCTTATTCAGAATCCTCTATATTATCTCAATCGAGTTGAAACTCAACATTTCTCTTCACAATTAGCCATAGAATACGAATAAAATATCACTTTTCAAATATCACCCCCATAAGTCTGTTTTATAGGGTCCCAAAGAAACCACATAAGTGAAAAAATGGGTTTTGCGAGTTTTTGGCGCTAATTATGATTTTTTTGCGGTTTTTTTTAATGCGAATTGTTTCTAATACATAAAATATGACTTTATACTGAAAATTATATATTTCAATGAATTGTGTGAACAATTTATTATTGTTTTTAGCAATTTTCTCATAGAATGTAGTTAGAAAGACGCGGTTTTTTCACAAATTTTCCATTTGTTGTCCAATTTTCAATTAGAGGAAAGTGATATTTTATCAATGTTAACAATAGTGATTGTTTAAACAATTTATTTCAATTATTAATAATATTATATTTGAATAATGCTGAAAAAATGCATTTTTTTTTTAATTTCTGATTTTTTGTCCACTTTTCAGTCGGAGTGAAGTAATGATGAATTCAAGTCAACAAAATAATTGTTTAAACAATTCATTATACTTATTAATAATATTATAATTGAATAATGCTAGAAAGATGCGGTTTTTTCTTTAATTTCTGGCTTTTTGTTTAATTTCCATTTGGAGTCTGAGTTGATATGAGTGAAGAGAATCTACTCAGAGTTGGTGAGAATCGTCGAGAATCGAAGAGAATCGAAGAGAATCGAAGAGAATCGAAGAGAATC